>JZLH01S0052999.1:23581-34559 GCA_001188425.1 Eucidaris tribuloides | reverse complement strand
TTTAGCTTGTATAATCTGAATCACGTATTTTAGGGGGTTATGGATGTTACCTTGCTGTGCGTGTTTCTATTTCTGGTAACCCCTTTCATGCAATTAAATCGTTTTCAATGGATTTTTAACAGCCAACCAAAACACCAAGGATACAAAATACCAACCAAATGGTTCATTGCAACTCAAAATAAATATCAATATTAATTGGGGAAATAAGACGATCGACTGCTTCATCTATTTCGTTCTTCAAAAAACAATCCACATTTTTACCGGTGTATTTCTAAAGTTTCTTGGGTCTTTCGTACCTCATCAACTACTGCATCGGCTCCTTTAATATCAAGATCTTCAGTGTTAACAGTTGTTCGATTCCCCCTTCATGTCCCTACATACAGTGCTGTTTTCTACATAAACTAGTAAACTTCGAACCACTTCCTGAGCCTCTACACGGGAAAACGAAGTTGTTTTTATATCGCACATATTTCTGCCACGTCGCAACACTTAAACTCTTAAAGGCAAGGTCCACTCTGACGTTAAGTTGATTTTAATAAAAGCAGAATAACGAGAAAAATATATAAATAGAAGTTTGTTAAAAATCCATCAAAGAATAGTGGAGTTATGAACTTTCAAAGCTTTAGATCTGTAACGTCACATGCGAGCAGCTCCCCAAATGGCATGTAATGAAAATGTAATAAAGTGTCATTTTCTCAGAAAATTCGGAAATGATGTTACCTGTACAATCAGTATATAATTAAAAACAATATTTCCATACATGCTTCTGGAAAAAAAATCAATTATCATGAATCAATAAAGAGTGACAATTTATTGAATAAATATCACATGACATATGAGGAGATGCTCGTATGTGACGTCACTAACTTAAAATTTTGAAAGTTTATAACTCCACTTTTCTTTGGTGGATTTTCCCCAAACTTTCATTAATATGTTTCTGTCATTGTTCTGTTTTTATTAAAGCCAACTTGATGTCAGGGTGGACCTTGCCTTTAAATCAACGGTGACATAGGTATCCCTTCCTGAAGTTCCTGTTAACATTTCTTATTAATAAACATGACATTATTTTCAAAGAGTATGTCCATAATATGCACAGCTCTAAATGAACTTATTGACCAAATATTATATGGTGAAATCATTCAGACTCGGATAAGTCTTCACCTCTCATAAACCTTTAGGCTGAAAAAAAAAAAGAATTCGTGATAATAAGCGCTGATAGAATTACGTGAAGTTGCGAAAGGAATTTGAATTCTAGTAAGCTTTTAAACTATAGTCTGACTGTCAGACCCTATTCGTAAAACATCTAGTTAAAGCAAATACTTGCTGATCAAAGCTTCACAAGGTCAAGAACTCACATCATGGCAATTAGTCGATTGCTACTCAATCTGTGCTGCGGTTGAAAACTATTAGAAGTTGAAAGTCCCATCCAGTGTCTGAATCCTATACAGTATAACGTCACGAATTTAATTTTGCGCAACAGCCAGTTTTTTAATGATTTATCGTGTATATTTCAAAAACCGTTTGCCACGTATAAATCCCAAATATTACACACTGCATTTTTATTTATCAATCTTTAGTTGGATCAAATCTGAGCAAAGACGGTATGGTGTACAAATTAAAAGCACAGTGTTTAACTTCCAACTACTTCCCAAGCCTATGTAGAAAAACACACTTGTTATTTCAATATTGCACACATTTCTGCCACGTCGCGACACTTCCCTTTAATTGAACCCTGTCAGGGTACCCCTTCCTGTATAGGATTGTCTTTTTGATCAGCATGACTTCATGTTTTGAGACTCGTTGAGTGGCATTTCCTTTCGCTTCATGAAGTCTATGGTCGGCTGAAATAGAAGTTGTTTCCCCTTACAATTATTGCCAAATTAACTAATTGTCATTGATTTCTTTGAAATGCACATGCCTACACTTGAACCCTTTGAGTTCTAATGTTGCATCTGTGCACAATCGTACAATTAAATTGAACAATCGTAAAAATAATTTTTCTCCTTTACTTTGTACAGGAAACACTAAAAATAGCTAGTGATTGTGCTTAAATGGGAATGAAACCCAGACATCTGCTTGCATTCAGAGAATAGATAACAATAAGAGAAAGAAAACGGTGAAAGTTTGAACAAATTTGACTGAGCCGTTCAAGAGTTATAAATGTTCAAAGTTTACATAATCCTTATATATGGAGGATTCTTAAATTGGCAACACTACCATTTTTTTAGTTGAAAGTGTGGAGAACTTCCCATTGGCTTTGTACACACATTTTCACAAATTTACGTTTTTCTGAAATGTTAGTTGTGAAAGTAATCAAACTCTTCCAGAAAACATGTACAAATCATTTTTGCTGGGACATACTTTACAACAAGCAAGAGACAATCAGATAAATTCATAAACAATGAGAATAAGTGAAAATTTGTGTACAAAGCCAATGGGGAGTTCTCCACACTTTCATCTCAAATGGTGGTAGAGTTGCCAATTTAACAATCCTCCATACATAAGGATTATGTAAACTTTGAACATTCATAACTCTTGAACGGTTCAGTCAAATTTGTTCAAATTGTCACCATTTTCTTTCTCTTATTGTTATCTATTCTCTGAATGCAAGCAGATGTCTGGGTTTCATTCCGCTTTAAGTAACATCTATACAAAACATTACCATTTTCAATATCGCAATAAAGAACAATTTTGTTATTATCCCCTCAGAATAAATTCAGCGTGTTAAGAGTTAAAGAGATGTATAATATACGTTTTATTCAAAATAGGAATTCCTGGTTTAAAACGCGTTACTTAACACTTTGGGTGCTAGGTTGTTTTGGACTTCTGTGCATAATCTTTCAAAAATGTACGATTTTCTATGAAAATCCAAATGCTGTCGAGACAAATCTTTTCAAATAATTTAGTTAATTCAATGTGTCTTCATTTCAAGATGAATATCATTGGTAGGAACTTCAATGACGTTTGTCATTCGATTTAAAAAGTATGGAACTGAATGTCTCCTCGACGCACTGGTGGGCCGATAACACCCAAAGTGTTTAAGATTGTGTTCATGATTTGCATACCCCGAAATGAGATCAATCCAAAAAGGGGCTGAAATTTTTCATAATGTAACGATTCACCTTTCACAAGATTTTGTGGCAGAACAGTCCGATTAGTGAAAATGATAACCATTGAAATCTCGGTTTGAATAAATGCGTCGTTACGACGCGTTTATCAATTCGAATTTACGTGACCGTTACACTAGGCTGGTTACCAGACAGTATTTTGTATCATTGAGTGAACACGTATTCTGTGCTTGTCAAAACTTTTACCTGGTCAGAAACGAAAAAAGTAAAGCTGGACCAGTGGCAAACGCCCTCAGCTACTCCGAAACAGGTATTTTTTCACAATTTAACAATTAGCGAGTGAAAGCTACACACAACGTCTGAAATCCAGAACATGCTACACATGCAACTTGAGCAAATGGCTTCGGCCAATCATTTATATTAAAAAAAATGGAGATTGTAAGACCCCACAAATTTTAAACATCGTATTTTACATATTCTTATTTCTTCCACTGGAGCAAAACTGAACAAAAAAGCTATCATCTCCAAATAAAGAACCCTGTCTTTAGATAGAAGTAGAATAATCAGGAAAATACATCAGTCAACATTTGAGAAAAAATTGGGCAAATATTTATGACGTCATTCATTATTGGCAAAATTTTCACGATCATTACGAATTGGCAACACAGTATTGTTTTAAGTTTCTAGACTTGTATTTTCCGCTCTGAAGAAAAGGTTTCTTCATCTCTGTACTCCACGTATGTAGACTCTTTTTGTTCATAGTTTTCCATGAAAATTGAGTAAAATTTTGTAAATGACACTGCGTTGCCAATTTTGTGTTGATCTTTGGAATTTCTAAAGATTCACTTCTTCATTCATATTTGTTCAATTTTTTCTGAAACTTTCTTTCTGTGATGTATTTCTCTCATTTTTTTTTTATTTAGACCAGCTTGGAATTTCTCTTTAATAATTATCTTTAAATTGGAATGTGCTCATACAGCTTTCCAATTAGCCATTTGCAAGACAATATACAATGAGATAATTACAGTTAATAGGCTTCATTAAAATAACGTCTTTCTCTAGAGAAAATGTTTAAACATTACCTACCGGATATTTATTTCAGCAACTGCAATTCCCTATCCCCTAAGGATGATTTCTGCCATGTTTGGCATACTAAATACATGTGTATTTAGGATGATGAAAATTTGAATTATGCCACCTGGGGGTCCGAGCGACTTAATTCATCTGATCATTTGTCATTTGTGAGACTTCGGCTTCCAGACATGGAGGTCCGTGATTCGAATCCACGCCGTGGCGGTTGTGCCCTTGGATAAGGCAATTTATCCCCATTGCCCCGTCCCTAGGAGGTCCCATCTTGAAACAGAAACACCTCATCACGCTAAAGAACACACATGGCACATACCTCAACATAAAAAGAAGGGTGAAAACCCGGACTTTGTGGTCACATATCTACATGCTTATCGCTTCATGGGACTGGATTCCTAAGACTATGTAATTAAGTTCGTTTTTCTAGTCCCTGTCATCTGTAATCATGATGGCAAATCAAGAAGAAGAAGAAGAAGAAGAAGAAGAAGAATATGTATCCCATAAAACGCGTCCACTCTGATTACTGTCATGACTAACCTATCGAGGGTTTCACATCTAATGCAGCTTGGCTGAACTACATTACTTCTGAATCCAGACAAGATGTTAAATTACCTAGGACTTTTTCAGATTAGATGCCTTGTCCCACGGACCTCACGGTGGCTAGGAGTAAAATTTAATCAACCTTGCATCCTCTTCCCCCTCAGGATGATTATTTCCAATTTTGTGGGGTCTAAATCCAATGGTCATTGGTCTCATGTTTGACCTGTCATTCCCGTCAGGAGCCAACCAGGGCCACAATAGCACGTCATGAGGAAACTTAAAGCCCAAGTTTAGTTTTGGGGATTTTGTTTATATTTGAAAGCTTTATGCCCCAAAGTCATAACCCTGCAATAATAGATTCTTGGGCTTTAACTCTTGTTCTTTAGCTGTACACAATGTCACTTGGCAGAGATATTTCTATGTCGAAAGAACTGGATTTCTTTGAAAGAAAATACTTAGTTTGTACCATTGGACACGATGTCCCTAGGTTCGCAATGGAGGTCAGGTATACTGTTTAAGCGTCCTTCAACTCCCTTCTGGTAAGGATAGCTCCAGCTAAGTTTTGGGCTATATCCAAACGTCCCTTTTATGGAAGCACAAAAAAAAATGTAAAAAGTTTCCTTTCGACCCCCACTGACGACGCAATAGCTCACTTGAGTTTTTTGCCCAAGTTTTAGGCCAGCTTTAAAATCGTACTTCGATTTCATGATTTGAACACCCAAAACTGAGCGATCTCATCAGGGAAATAAGCGAAAACTTTTCTGACAGCTTTCTGGTAAATTGGACCCGCTGAATATCAAATTTGATGCAGTCATATCTTTTGCTTTATAGATTTGCCCGTTAATCTAGTCCCAGGGATGGACATGATCCGTATATTAGCTGGAGAAAACGAAATTGTTTTATTACACCAAATGTATCCGACAGAATATTCATTTTGTCAGGTTATTTTCTTGTTTCTCCTCCTCCTTCTCCTTCTCCTTCTCCTTCTTCTTCTTCTTCTTCTTCTTCTTCTTCTTCTTCTTCTTCTTCTAGCTCGTCATTTTGTCAAACTTTCAGATGTCTGATTTCGCCCAAACTCGGTCACATGGACAAGTCCCCACACCAGTCATCACGCACTAGCAAAGTGAGGTGCAAGTTTATTGAGGAGTCAGGGGGCACAGAATATCATTGTCAAGAAAACAATTCATACATGATTCGTCTGATGATCGTCTGCAAATTTTACGACCTCATGGTCAACCAGGGGTCATTTTGGTGTCACAGTGGTTGAGAGGGAATTTTACTTAAAAGTCCAATAATTTCAACAGCGGGTCCTTTGCATTTTTAATTCCAGCAGGTGCAGAAGCTTGAGACCATCTTGGGGTTAATTTCAAGCAGGGGTTATATTCTGTACTCAAAGAGGTCAAAAGGTCCTTTTAACTAAAACTTTATAACTTATGTACTTTACACAGTAAACAGGTAAATCAATATTTCGTTTTCACCAGCTGATATATGGATCATGTTTAAAAAGCAACTGATATGACTGATTAGTGTTAATACCCTGTCTGGCAAATCTACCAGAGCCGTATATTCCTATGCTGAGAGACAAACACCAAGTTTACACCTCATCACTAGAGAAGGCTGGAAAGGTGTGTGAGACATTTGCTGAAAATACCGGATCAGCGACGCAAATGAACGAGCACCAAAGCTCAGCCTCCTATACCTTCTTTCCTGGAAAGCATAAAACCTTACGGCTAAAGACATCAATAGATGTCTTAAATCTTTGTAACCTGTTAGAGCCACACATCTAGATGGCATCCCTGTCTAGGTCCTGAAATTTTGCAACGCAGAGCTGGCTCATCCTTTTAGCCTCCTGATTACACTCTGTTTTTCACAAGGAGTGAATCCAAGTCGAATGGAAGACTGCCTCTGCCATTCCAATTCCCAAGAGAGATTCGAAGTCCCACCCATTTATGTACAGACCAATATCAATTTTCAGCATCATCAAGGCAATTGAGGCAGCTGTATATAACCACACCTCCCTGATATAGCCAACTCTAGACGTACTTCCTTGATAAAAACCTGTTATTAGACAGCCCGGATTCAGACCTCACTACAGCGTAGTTATCCTCCTCACCTCACTCACCCAGAAATGGTCGAACACTCTGTACAGTGGCAACGAGTTGAGTGTTACCATGGAAATAAAGGTATACATTTGACATAGTCTGACATAGTGGCCTATGTGCCAAACCCACCACGAGGGGAGTGGCTGGTAAGATACTTACTTCATCTAGGTCGTCTTATCAGCCAAACATCCAGTATTTCCTCCATAATACATCAGTCCCATTTCGTTCTCGGTTTTTATTGATAATCTTGGGGATGAATGCGAAAACACACTTTTACCGAACGAAGACGATACTACCTTGTCTGTGAAATCGAATGAACTGATGACCCAGCTGTCAAAATTGCAACCGGGAATATAGGGATTCTGAGAGGATGCGAATTTAGGCAAACCAATGGAATGTGAAATTTGTGCCATCAGAATGCAAGGTAATGACTACCCCCAGAAAAGGTGAGCCCAACCTAGTTGGATCTCATCTTTGATAACACAAAACTGGCCGAGAAAGATGAGCTGGAAATTCTAGGGGTCATTATTGACAGCAAGCTGAGCTGGAAAGGCATATTTCCAGTATAACGTCCAGGGCAGGAGAGGAGCTGGGTGCACTGGGAAAAGTTTTAAGTAAACTCAAAGTCAAGAGCAGGGCAAATGCATGCACAGTTCAGGTTTGCAGTGTGATGGAATATGCCACAGTTTCCTGGATTAGTGCTTACCCTTCCACTCTTGGTCTACTTAAGTCCATTTAGCAGAATGCCCTACGCATCATAGGCACACATAAAAAGAAGCTAGCTCTAAACTTAACATCCTGCCTCTCCATCACAGACGCTATGTAGCTGATGTGACAGTTGGTATTCCTGCACAAGATTCACACTAGAACTTGCGCTCCGAACCACGAAGCTTGCAGCTTCCTGGGTCCTAAAAATCCAGAAGAGTTATCAGTGATAGTCAATCAATGTCTCTCCATATCTTGTCAGTAACCTCCAGAACACTTTCCACCAGCAAGACTTTCTTCAACTCCATGGTGCCTGTCTAGAACAACTTACCAGAAAATGTGAAGATATATCTGACAACGGGTGCATAGTCCTTCAAAAGCAGAGTACATAAGTACCTTAGCTCACTTACTCCTGCATACTTAATTATTTTACTCCAACTCTTAACTCCATTTGCCTTAAAGGGCAGTGACAGGATTTTGAGAAATACAAAAATGCCTCTCGAACCTACCTGGTTGAAAAAATATACCAAACGTACACTAGCTGGAGTGTATATCCTAGCTGAAAGGATTTGTTTTGAGTTTGTTTACTTTAGGAGAAACAAGCATGAACATACCATCACTTTATTTTTCTCGTGCCCCGAGAGAAATTAATCCCATGGAAAGCTATACAACAAATTTGTCTGTCAAAAGACATACTGATGGAATTTATTTTTAAATCAGTCAACTTTTGACAACAAAAGTCTCACAGTAGAATTCCTTGCACATTTCAGTTGATTCTAGAATAATTTTACCTCAAGTTGAGGACTACCCCCAATCATGCCATTTACCTTTAGGCTGCTATGAACCACAGATTGGCCCATGAAGTTTCTCTGCTACAGTGCTTCTCGGCCTTCATCAGAAACTGACTTTGGCGTTACACTCCATAATGTTGTTCTTCACTTTAGCACCGTATATACATAACAAAATCGTAAATAACACTTTGTGATTTAAATATTGTGTTCATGATTTGCACACCCCAAAATTAGCTTTTCGAGCAAATCGGCTAAAATCATCCATTAAGTAAAGAATGACATGAATCTTCACGTCTCGACGAAATTCTTGGAAAGCATGAAAAGTGTTAAAAGTGAAAAATGTTAACATGCTGTTTTATGTTGCAAATATGATTTTTTCAATATCTTGCATTGATGATCTATCACTACCATGTGATTTTTTTGTATATTTAATTGCTTATTGTATGTGTGTGGTTTTGTTTTGTTGTTGATTTTATTTTTGTTTAATGCACTATATCTTGATTCACGTTGCATTTCGTTATCGTGTCTTGGGTCTTCTGATTGGTTCTTTTTACACTTCGCCTTATTCCACATATAAAATAAGTAAACCAGACCACATTAATCATTTAGGAGGGCCTACAAATCCTACAAGCATGCTTTTAGTAGGCCTCCTCGTATTTCTCTGATAATAGATTGTTATTTAAGCTTTGGTGATATATCGCGAATATGTATGATTTGACAAATTATTGAACAATTGTATTTTGATTCATTATCCTTGTTTATATTTTCATGTGAATTATTGTTTTTTAGTTGAAATACGGAATAGATAAATAAATAAATAAAAGAAAAAAAATGCACTATCGTAATAGCATGTGGTGGGATAAGGTGTCTTGGCCAAGGAAACCAACGCTATGTACTCGAACCTGGAATCCGTTCCATGGGAAGCCAGGGTCAGGTCCACTATAATTGAATACATCTTTCGTCATTACATTTCAGCTGTAAAAAGGTAAGTGTAAGGTTTTATACTTTCATGTTATAGTCTTATAAACACTGGCTCACAGACGTCACACATTACCCACTGGACCCTATCGGAAGCATGCTGGGGAGGTATTTATAGCTAAGGAGCTAATTCATTGACCAATGGCGTTTTCAGTCCTCTCAGGTCCCGGGGGGGGGGGTACTCGGAATTATAGTGTGATACCTATGTGCCACGTTGAAGTCGGAAATAGGGGGCCCTGGAACTGGCTTGAGCGAAAAAATGAGGGTCTCTGGAGCTGGAGCTATGATCTTGAAAACCTCAAAATGTATATGCTTTGGAACGGCGCCGTAATTCTCTGGCATGTCCCAAAACCTCGCTCAGTTCGAGGGGGGAAGCAACTGGGTCAGAATTGGTAGCGGCATTTTGGAGATGCATCATAATGAAAAATGGGAAATTTAGGGTCTCTGGAACTGAAAAATTTAAGATTTCTCTAGCTTCTGAATTTGTGATGCTCTGGAGCTAAAATTTAGAACTGAAAATGGGGGTCTCAACCGCGGCATATAATGTATCAGGCAATTATACTAAAGTGCGCCCCCGGGTCTCAGGTACCCATTGATTATTCCTAGGTGGAGAGAGGTAATGCAAGTAGTTTCTTAGCCAAAGACACAATTATCTTAGTAGGATTCGAACCCAGGATCTCGTGATCGGAAAGCCACGACGCCCCCATCTAAAAAAATAAATGAGCAAGAAAGAAGCCAAACTTTAGATCAAGCATAACAATAAATTAGTTAATTATAATAACGTCTTATTTATCCAGGATAGCCACTTCAGTCAAATAGATTGCACTACCAGCGGGCCCTGCATAACGTAAATTTTATTATCCTGTTTTAGTTCTATAATGCCGAGCGTCTGGCTAGAAAGCAAGAGGTAGTCCCTCTACCATCTTTTTTTTAAGTCGTTGGTGTAACTACTTGTGGCTCGAACCCGCGACCTTCCGATCGTGACGCGTACGCTCTAACAACTAGGCTATCACACCAGGGGGTTGTTTCATAAAGCTGTTTGTAAGTTACGAACGACTTTACGCAAGACTGGTAATACCTCCTTGTGCTTCATGTAAATGCATGAGAAACTGATAAGCACCCAAGAAAGTATCACCAGTCATTCGTAAAGTTGTTCGTAACTTACGAACAGATTTATGAAACACCCCCCTGGTACAATACAACACCAGGCAAATCTGCAACAGTATTGTAAACACGTGTGATGAGGACTCCCCTACTAATTAATCGTACCGAACTGGATTATAGATTTCAAGCGGGGTGGGGCAGGTACCGAAGTTAATAAACACAACAAAAAAGTAACTACCCCCTTTTTCAACATACCATAACTTTTTAACAAAACAAGTTCGTGCAAAATAATTCGGCAAGAGTGTTTCTACACTCATTGACTAACTTCTGTGTGAATATGTGATTGATCCGTCAGGTCATGCATGAGTGAGCATGCATTAAAGGTGAAAATGCCACTTTTCAAATGTCACAGGAGTCATCTCTTATGCCAAAATAATGGTAAATAATGACATTTTTTGCTTTATTTATAAAGTGTGCTCACTCAACCATGTCATGGTTACAACCTCTTATGTTCGTACAACACGTAAAGATACATTTTGCTCAAAAAATACTGATTAAAATTTTTTGCAGTAAACTTAATGGATTTTACAATTTCAAAATTGAG
>JZLH01S0052996.1:0-14113 GCA_001188425.1 Eucidaris tribuloides | reverse complement strand
CCGTGTAAAACAGTCTCCAGCCTCGGAAGCGGGTAACGAACCGCATGCTAAATCATGGCGGAGTACATGAGTCGCGGCCTTTATATCTTCATCCACACAAGTCCATTTCTCCGGCGGGAGCTGCGGGCAGGTGTACCTTTTGAAGTCCGAAGATTGCTGTTGAGCCATTGGGCCAATTATGCAAATTGCTAACAGCGAGAAAATGGCGGCGTTGATGGAAGATGACCAACACATTACAGATAAATATAACGAAGACAAACACAAAGAACACGATAAAACTGCAGAAAGACAGGCTTCAAGTTCCACAAAAGGAGGTAGAAGTAAAAGAAGCTAGTAATGTCCGCAGGGGGAGAACAGTAAATTTTGCAGTATTTGCAGAGGGGGTTTTTCAGTCCATACTTCTCCGTCTACCGACACTAGGTACTAGTGACATCATACAAACGGTTCTCGCGCTATGACACACCCTTTATTAGCATTAATGTCCCTGAAGCACAATGTCCCTGAAATACTTTGTGGTGGAGGCATAAATAGAATAAATTCAGACATTTTAGAAAGTTTTATACTAAATTAAAAGATTATATCTTCCTCCTCCACCTCCTCATCTTCGACTCCTTGCTGGTCCTAGCATGTGCTTAGTGGAGTCTGAAAAGAGCTGTTTCGTTCTTAGAGCATGGCTTCCAATTTTCTAATGGCCATTGCACGATAATAGATGGTCCAAATTTGATGTAAGGGGTATGATTGGAACGGGAATAAGAAACAATTTCATTTTTTTTTCAATTTCAATTTCAATTTATTTACTTCATCATTTAAAACAATACATCGGTATTGAATATAACAAAACAACACATAAATCAATTTACAAACTATAATAATGAAAATGAAAAAAGAGAACTTGAATAAAGCCGAATGGCCTTGTGGTGATAAGTCCCCTTTAAAAAGGTACAGTAAAGTAAAGTAAATCATGCAGAAACAAATCAAAATGACAATGTATCAGAAGAGTAGATTACATAACCAAGCAATTATACATACTCTGATAGAAGATATGTTTTCAAAGATCTCTTAAAATAAAGTGAGATTATTACAAGTTCAAATATCTATTGGAATTGTGAACCAAAGTGACGGAAAATTGTGACGCACAGATTTGGGGGCATAGTTTGTTTTTACTACCCACATATGAAATTTATTGCAATTCCGTGTATTATTATTGTGAATTTGGCTATTGGTATTAAACTTTTGAGATATATTACAGGGTAACATATTTTTGAAATAAAAGAAACCAAGAATCGCAATATAGTAAATGTATAAATGGGGGCTGAATGTGAAAGATAGTTGCTTCCTGTACATAATCGTAATGCTTTCTTTTGTAATTTGTGTAAAACATTTAATTTTGTTTAGTTATAATTTCCCCATACACTAACACAATATGTTAAATATGGTAACATAAAAGCATTATAAAGTAAAAAGAGCGTTGATTCTGGAAGAATTTTCTTAAGTTTATACAATATACCTATACATTTGGACACCCTATTTGCAACATTTATGTGTATATCCCAAAGCAAATTACTTTGAAAATGTACACCAACATAATTTACAATGTCAGCTTTGTTTAAAGAAATCGAATTTATACACAAGGAATTGTCATCAAAAATTACGTTCATTAACTGCCTTATGAAATAAAACATAGTTTGTTTTGGTGAGATTAACCACTAACTTATTAACTTTAAACCAATTACATACTTTATCTAATTCATTATTAATTCTTATTTCTATATCTTCATGATCTGGTTGGGTATATAACAACGTAGTATCGTCTGCATACATAATATAATCAAACACTTTGGAACTTTGAACAATATACTAAAAATAGCAAGGGCTTCAATATAGAGCCTTGTGGTACACCATGGGTAATCAATGAATAATCAGATGAACAATTATTAAACGATGTATATTGAAAGATATTAGACAAGTAGTTTCTAAACCATTGTAAAGGAGAACCCCGTATACCATAATATTCTAACTTTGCTAACAAAATATTATGATCAACTATATCGAACGCTTTTGATAAATCCATGAATATTCCAATTGCAAATTTATCACGAGTTATAGCAGAGAACAATCTAAATGTAACATTAATTTTTACATTGGAGCAAGTTTAACTACGATGACCATTTGACCTTTACCGTGACCTTGAATTTAACCATGTGGGTCAAATTATTTTGAGACAAAAATCAGTGTACATTGTATTCAATACCTCTTCTACAAAATATTAAAAACCTGGAAATATATTATTTTTTGTTTGGTTTCTATCGTGTTTGTTAGCTGGCACATCTGATGCTTCCTGAAATTTATACAGTCCCACACATAGATTTGTATTTTATGTGCATAACTAGTTTCAGATACCTATGCATGCATGCTTTTACCGAATGAACTGTGACCGGCTTTATCACATTTCTTTCAAATGCTTTCCATGAAGTTGTAATACTACCAGATAACTACTGAATCTAGCTCACTTAGAAATTTGTGCTGAATTAATTTCTGAAATCAGAAATGCAAAATATGCTTCTGTTTGTAAGATATGTCATTGTTTTTGTTTGGGTATGTTGCAGTGAAGTTTAATCTGGGCATATGTTATCTCAGTGCTAGACACTAGCGTACCTAAAGGGGGGGCAGGGGGGCAGAGTGACCCCCCCCCGACGAAGTGAAAAAAAAAGGAAAAGACAAAGAGAAAAAAGAGAGAAAGGAAAGAGGAAAAAAGAAGAAAAAAAAGAAAAGAGGAAAAAAAAAAGAAAGAGGCGAGAAGGGAAAGAAGAGAGAGCGAGTAGAAAAAAAAATGCCCCTGATTATAGGCCCATGGGGGTCAATACAGGCCGGCAACATACTGGTTGAAAAGCCACCCCCACCGCAATCTCTGCATATTTAAAGGGTGTGTGTTTTCTTTGAAGTGATCAGTTTCAGAAATTTTTCCCGGCGGACGGGGTTGCGAACCGCACAGCCCCTACCCCATTATTTTTAGCCTTAAAAAAAGAGAACTCATGGAGGAAATGTAGGCCTAAAGAAGAGTTGTGAGGGAGGAAAAAGAACATACCGAGTATTGTTGCAAGGTGGAAATAGTAGGCCTAATCATTATAGAATCTGAATAAAATTATGCATCAGAAGAGGATCAAAGCAGCGAATCCATGCAGTCAAGGTGAGACAGCGTGTTTTTTGAAAGAACCAAATTCAAGAAATGAACACTAATTTCTTTCACCCTTGAGTTTAGTTTTCATTTCTCTAGAAGTGTATGGAAATGACGCCAAGAAGAACCATTCTAGACGTTTCTGGTGACTTATCACTCGTATTCATCTCATTCAAGTTCAGATTAAGGGGGGGGGAGGAAGCGAGTGCAATTTGGTTTCAAAATACACATGGAGACATTCGTATTTGTAGCAAGAGGGGGTAATTGTCCCACCAATAATATACTTTTTTAAATTTTTGTCGGCACATTTTAAATTTGTCAATATACATGATATATGTAGAACAAAGAATTGTCATTTTATTATTCGTACCTACAAAATATCCAATTACCAACAAAAGACTGCCAAAAACGGCAGCTTTTGGATTTTAAAATGCAAAATTTTCAAGCTCACTCGCTCCGCTCGCTCGCATTTCCAAATCTTCGACATGTCCTTGCTTTACCAGTCGGTTGTAATACCGTGCCATTAAATTTAGTAATGGAAAGGAAGTTATACTAAATGTTCATATTTAACAAAGCAGCCGATGGAGTTTAACCAAGGCAGAGGAAGAATGAGAAGAAACTTATTTCTGAAATATGAAATTGAGTACTGAAATTGATATCTCCTTAGGCATTTCCTTATTATGTAACATACTTGGTTCTCAAGCGCTCGTTCGCTTCGCTCGCTCGCGCATAATTATATACATAATTTTGAAACGATCGATGCACATTCAAACTGCGCTTTTATGTTATTGTTGAAGTGTTCTTTAACATACATTCAGAGAAACGGAGCTGCAAGCTCGTGCGTTATCAGTGGCGGCATCACGGGGGGTGGGCATGGGGGCATCCTCCCTCAGTTATAGGCTTTGCCCACCCGTCAGGATAGGATTTTTTTTTTACTTGTCACACCAATTTGAAATAGTAGTATATTGGAGTTTCAGGACGTACCGATTAGCCTTTGCCCTTGTAATGAATGGAAGGTATAGACCCCTCCTTCAAAAAGTTGCAAAGTGTAAGAAATACAACAAATTTAAAGACTTTGCATTGAACATAATTTCAGCCTTTCAAAAAGTGACGAATATGACTCTCAAATACAGCAATTTTAAATCCAAAATCTTTCGGGGGCTCCGCGCCCTGGACCCCCAGCAGGGGCTCTGCCCGTGCACCCTGCCAGGGGCCCTAAGGCGGGCCCCTGGACCCCTCCCGAATGTAAGGTATAGACTCCTTAAAAAAGTTGCAAAGTGTAAGAAATACAAAACTGGAAGACTTTGCATTGAACATTATAAGACCACCGCACACTACAAGACTTTCAGTCGCACTACTCACCGACTTCAGATCTGAAATAAAACCACATACAAAATATGTATTTCAGATACAAAGTCAGTGGGTTGTGCGACCGAAAGTCGTGTAGTAGCCTTTCAAAAAGTGACTAATATGACATTCAATTACAGCAATTTTAGGGCTCTGAAAGCTTACGTCCAAAATCTTCCGGGGGCTCTGCCCCCTGGATTCCAGGCAGGGGCTCTGCCCCTGCACCCTGCCAGGAGCCTATAAGGCGGGCCCCTGGACCCCACCGCCGGAGGCCAAGTGTAAGAAATACATGTACAACAAATTTAAAGACTTTGCATATTTTGCATTGAAGACATCAAGTCTTCAGTTTTTCAGTGTAAATTTTTAACGATAAGGCCAACCACCATATTACAATGTTGAGAATTACATGATTTACTACCCTAATATTGAAAAGAATTTCCATATTTCCTACGCAGAAAATGTGACTCGCTACGCTCGCTCGCACTAATTTATATTTTGTCACAATTATTGTCAGTTTGTCAATATAAATCATCATTTATAAAGCTAGTCGTCATATAATTTTGATAAAAAGATGAATTATCAACCAAATATTGAAGGGAATCCCATGCTTCTTACGTACATGTGAAAAGATTTTCGGTTCGCAGCCACCATACTATATAATATGATTTACAACCAAATATTGAAGAAAATGCAATGTTTCTTAGTAGAAATAAAAAAAAATCAGCTCGCTCGCACTAATTTGTAATGATTTATTAAGTTTTCAGTTTCAGAAAAATTAGGTCAAAATTGCAAAGCAAAATATAAAAATAAACGAATATCCATCGCTCCCAGTCTACCGTCCAATAACGCCGGGGGGGGGGGGGTAGGAACAATCAGCATCCTTGCTCTTCCAAGTCGTTTGCCCCACCCCCCCCCCCCAACTAGGTATGCCAGGTACGCGCCTGGTGCTAGACCATGCAACTTTTCCATACCAGCAGTGTCATCAGCTTAGATCCGAGGTAAAATATTGTAAGAAAATAATCTCAAGGTTGAGATATTTGAGTGTACTTAATTTATTTCGAAGTGTCTACTTATTTTTTGATACACACTGTATAGGTAGAGAACGATCTAAAACACTCAGAAAGGTGGAATCACCCCCCCCCCCACCCTGAAAACAAATGGATGCCTCCGTTTACGCCCGAACAACCGTTACAGTCGGCATTTTTATTTTTGCCAGTCGGCAAATTTACCATGTACACCCCCTTCCTGGCAGGGTCTAGCAGCAGCCCAGAAAGAAACTCAAGTCAAGGAGTTAGAAGCCATGCTCCACCAGGTAGACCGGAACAGCTTTGTCCAGACTCCACTACAACACATGCTAGAAGACCAGCAGGGAGTCAACCTGGAGCTAGATGGACTCTTCAATCACCCTGATGCTGGTAAGATTCGGGGATGGCTCGTCTGTCTGTCTGTCCATCTCTCTGTCAAAATGTCTGTTAACCCTAACTAGGTTTATACACTCGGCAAAAAAAAGTTCTTGGACACTTATTAAAGTTTAAATAATATAAATTTTTTATTAAAGGTACAATTATTGTATTAATATGACCAGACATTTATTCCACTTCCAGTAACATGAGATGTAACATGTGAGCAGTCATGCCATGGCTGATTGCAAGCATTAAACAATAGGAAGGTCAGTAAAAAAAAAATGGCAAGAAGTGGAGCAGTCAGTCTTTCAGTTGTGAAAGTTTATGTTCCATAAGATCCATTGAACGACAAAAATTAAAGTTAAATCACTTTGAAAAGAGAAAAAATTGTCCATCTTGAATACATCACTATTCCACTGGAATTTTTAATAAAAATTAGTCAATGAAAAAAAAGGCAAATTTCAGTATCTTGACTAATCAAAAACAGTTCAATACCTTGTTTGTCCTCCCTGGCTCTGAATGAGTGCAGCACATCGACGTCGCAGCTTCATCTTGAAAGCGCATGTCCAAATGATGCATCTCATGATGCATCTCTAAGGATTTCATTCAAGTCATAAACACCTGTTGAAATTGTTGAATGTATGCCTACAAGATGACCTGATCATTAGCAATTTCTTGCTAATTTTTTTTTTTTTAGTTTGTCATAAATTGACATTTTTGAGATAACTATAACCATGAGATCAAGTAGTGATGTGACTCAGCAAGATGGTTAGTAATGGACAGTATAAACAATACCGAGTGAGCAAGATTCAGCAAGGTCGTGGGCAGTAACTGCTTGCTGTAGAATAGGGAAGGACGGCGGAGGTATATCCATCGACGGTGCAGCAGTCGCATTGATTCAGTTTAATTTTTTGTGTTTTTTTCTTCTAGATGGTAGAGCTGACCCCGGGTAGTGGTGTCTTTGTCACCCGGGGTCCATTGACCTCATAAACTCCCACGCGACGTACACCAGAATAGCTCGGGCCCTAATTGATGTTTTCTTCACGGGGGAATAAATACCAAAATCCCACCTCCCTGGAAATACACTGTACTGGCACTTGGCAGCCTCTCGAGGGCGGATCCAAGGAAATCGGTAATGTCTGCCATTGTTTTTTATGTGTTTTGTAAGGAGGACAAGTATGAGTAAGTAAGACTGTAGTGGTTTGGATAGTTTGAGCGTGTTATTTGTCACATTGCAAAGTAAAGTTGCTGGTGTACGTATAGTCTTGGATTAGCGCCATAAAGCCGTTGGCTAACATTTACCACAGTTAAAAAAAAAATCTGAGCTACATGATTCCCCATGCTACCATTGTCTTTGATAAGGTCTAAAAATGAAGCCCTGAAAAAATTGTATTTCAAAATGATTATTTAGTCCTTTAAAAAAGTGAAAATCGTACGTTGACCAGATTCACTTGCCCATTTCCTCCCATAGACTTACTGTGTGTACACCTAGGTTAATAAAACTCGCCCCGAGTTTTATTTATTCATGTATAACTTGCCATTGGCAGTGTAACTTTCCAAACTTTTGTATTCTAGGGTGTTTATTTGTCCATTTGAACACTACTATGTAGCTCAGATATCAAAGTTTGACAATTTTTTAAACTGAAGCTCCACAATGTTAGCCTATCACTTTAAGGGCCACTCTCATGATTTTACCCCCTATGATTATTTATGTACAGTTCATTTCGACAGGGTAACCTCCTCAGTTTTAGAACTGCTATCAATGAGGGCCCTGCTATAGATGAAAAGTACACCATAAATACAAAATACAACTAAATGAATCAAAATACACAAAGATTTTCCTGCAAGCAGAATCTGATGATAAAGATGACTGTCAAGAAATATCTCATTTTTTAAGATAGTGCGTATTGCCTTTGAAATGTGCTGTAAAGATCATTATAATGTTGCAGTAAAATATAAGGGGATGGCTTTGCTTAAATTGATAATTGATCGAATGGACATAAGCATACACATCACGGGGGACGCGTGGAGGGTTTATTTAATGTTAGTGTAATTATAATTAGTGGGGGTGGTTGGGCAGTCCCCCACCAAATGGTTGAGGACAAACATATTTTTGACCCTATATGCCTATGTCTTATTCATTCACCCATAACGCCTCCACAGAGCTGCAGTTTAGGTGGGGAAACTGTTACATGGGATACAGTGTTAAATGCAGCAAGAGCTAAATCAAAATGAATAATTCTTAAAATCATTCATGAATGGCATATTGATCAAGGTGTATTTTACTTCATTTAGGAAAAACACGTTAACCTATATACCTGACAAAATTGAATCAAGACAGTTTAAGGAAAAGTATGTGAATTGACAAAAGTGTTAAAATTTATGATGTATACATTATAGACACATTGACACTATTTACCTTATCTTATATCTGATGTATACTTACCTACTTCCATTGTGTGTTTATTTTACAGAATTTGTTGGGTCAAAATTTGATGTGACCGCCGCCGAAGTAAAGCTGCGCTTGAGAGGGATGTTCATCGGGAAGATGCATTATTGGAAAAATGCAGAGGTAATTAACTGTGTGCACAACTTTGGTTGTGTTAGATTCAGGTATCTATTATTTGGAATTGATTAAATTGGATATAACACTATACCCATATGTATAAATACAACAATAATTTCCAGTAACATAAATTACTTATTAGGGAAAGTCAGTGGTACTATATAAGCATGATTTGGTAAAATGACATTGTACACTTTCAATTAATGTCAAATTAACTTATATTTTTCAGTTACCATGAAATTTATATAAATTTGTAAATTAATTGGAAATTTCTAATACTCATTTACTTCAATAACGTGCAAAGTCAGTCTGTTAAAGTGATAGGTTAACATTGTGGAGCTTCAGTTTAAAAATTGTCAAACTTTGATATCTTTTTTAATTTTGGAAAGTTATGCTGCCAATGGCAAGGTATGCATGAATAAAAATTTCTACTCCGGTGGATGATAAAATAGCCTAGATCTGCACCCAGTAAGTCTATGGGACAAAGTGGGCAGGTGAATCCGGTCAATTGGAATGCTCGTAGATTTTCACTTTTTGTAAAGCACTAAATCATCATTTTAAAATACAATTTTTTCAGGACTTCATTTTTATACATCAAAGACACTTGGAGCATGGAGGACTATGTAACTCAATTAGTTTTAACTGTGGTAAAATGTTAGCCAATGGCTTTAATTTGTCTGATATTTAGAATATTAGCTCTAAACCTCTACAATAATGTAAACTGTAATTGGTGCGTGTATACGGTGTAGCTGGAATATAACGCAGAACATCTCTTTTACGTGCTGTTTTCTAGTTATACGACCATGTAACTCTCGCTTGCACGACAACACAAACCAGGAGCGAATTATATGGCGTATACCGTTCAGGATTACATCAAATCAAATGAAGACCCCGTCAGTACACATGCTCAATTCGTCGGTCGCATGCCTTGGATGGAAACACGTTTTTCCAACCTATGGAAAAAATTTGTTTAAATTCACCCAAATCCCCGCTCATCGTAGCAGTTTATTGAATTCAAACTTGAGCTTATCGGTCGTTGAAGTTGTGAATTACATTTCCTGTGTTTTTGTACTTTCGGTAGCCCAAAAATATATGGAAAAATCAGCCGGAAGTCAGCACGGCTGCACCAGTGGTGAAATCACCGCGCACAACGAAGGCCGCAGCGGGAGCCACGGGCACCGCTCCGGTTGGGAAAGCTGATCTGCTCAAGCACAGTGGACATTTAAAGCCCAAGTTTTAGTTTTTTTTTTTTTTTTTTAGTTATTTGAAAGCTTTATGCCCCAAAGTCATAACCCTGCAATAATAGATTCTAAATGTCTTTAGTTTTTTTTCTAATTAGTTAATAAACATTCCGGGGGGGGGGACCCCCAGATTTTCGGCTATATTTTACATTATAGCATCCAAAGGGTTAGAAAGTTATATAGGACCCCCGAGATTTTTGACTATTTTATATATAGCATCCAAAGGGTTAAAAGGGCTTTAAGGTTACATGTGTTATACGTCATCTGAAAGAGCAGACTCGCTCTTTCAGATGGAGTATAAAGCTAATATAACCTCTTTTTGTCTTTAATTTTTGTTAAATTAATTATTGAAAATCTCGAGGGGGGGGGGGACCCCGAGATTTTCGGCTATATGTACATTATAGCATCCAAAGGTTGAAAGGTTATTTGAGCTATACCTCATCTGAAAGAGCAAGAGTCTGCTCTTTCAGATGAGGTATACACATGTAACCTTAACACCTTTTTTACCCTTTGGATGCTATAAAATAAATATAGTCGAAATCTCGGGGGTCCCCCCCCCCGAGATTTTCATTAACTAATTAGAAAAAAAAATAAAGACATTCAGTATCTATTATTGCAGGGTATGACTTTGGGGCATAAAGCTTTCAAATACAAAAAATTCCCAAAACTAATCTTCGGCTTTTAGTAATGAATTTGATCCCCAGTTTAACCCTAAACAGACCGGGCTTTTTTGCCTCTCCTGTGGCCGAGGGGGAGGGGGTGGTTGATTCAAACCCCCCCCCCCCCCAAGATCTCGGCTGTCAACTGCACGATCGCGCCAAAAATCGGCACACGCAACGCCCGTGACGTAATCTACAAAGACTGTAAAGTTAATTACTCGGAATTAATTTCACATTAATTAATTATGCTAATTTAAGCATAAAGCATTATGCTCTTAATCACTAATTAAAACTCCAAATAGGCTATTTTTTGGGTGTATACTCTCATTGTTCTTAGCAAATGCACTTGATAATAATCCCGAATCAAAATTGATTTCCTTTGTATTTTATTTTTTAATTGATGTATGTCTTTATTCTTTTACCTTGTTGTTTTTTGCTGAAATTTGTCGTGGACAATTTTTGAGATCATAAATCGCATAAAATTAAAAAAAAGTAAAAATAATCATTACATTTATTAATTTTGGCTAAAAACACAATTTGTATTGGAATTGTACAGGAAATCACATTTTTTAGCTATTTGTTGGTGTGACATGCAAGTACGAAGAGTACCGCGTAGCCTGATGTTGCAAATTTGGTCTCGAAAGATGCGCGAGATTCGAAAGAAAAAAAGTCACCAACCGCTGCTGCACCTGACTTGTGCGTTGTGGACATAGCGTGCGTGGGGGAGGGGGGGGTGGTGGATTCAAATCTTAAATTGACATTGGTTCGTTTTGGTAAGTCTGCATGTGAGTCGACATTTACAAATTGAAGATTGAATATATAGTAATTTAAAGATTTTCTCTGTTGCACATGCACACCATGCTGACTGTTCAAACTGCTGAAGTGATCGCAAATTTAAAGCCATTGTCTAACACTTACCCGAGTTAAAAAAAAATATGAGCTACATAATCTTCCATGCTCCAAGTGTCTTTGACTAAAAATGAAGCCCTGAAAAAATTGTATTTCAAAATGATTATTTCAGTGCTTTAAAAAGTGAAAATCGTAAGTTGACCGGATTCACCTACCCATTTCCTCCCATAGATTAACTGTGTGTAGATCTGGGGTATTTTCTGCTCGCCCCAAGTATTGTTTATTCATTCATATCTTGCTAGTGGCAGCATAAATTTCCAAAGTTTTGTATTCTAGGGTGTTTATTTGTCCATTCAAACACTACTATGTAATTCAGACATCAAAGTTTAAAAATTTTTAAAGTAAAGCTCCCTAATGTAAGCCTATCACTTTAAACTTTTTCACTTTGCTAGGAAAAATTCATTGGTCAAGCTTCATCGAAGGCGCACCCAGGATTTTTCAAGGCGAGGGATGTTTGTCCAGCACCGAATTACGGCCAAGCAGCAAGGCAACAAGCGAATAATACATAGAAAACTTCCCAGGATCTGACGAGAACCTATTCCATGGCCGAAACACAGCTAAATGAGAACCTGTCGTGAAACAGAAAAGTGACAAGTATGCAAAAAAATATTCTTTTACCAAAACGTGATTTTCATTTTTGCCAATGTATTATCCCATAGAACTGCATGGGCGTAGGCTGGGGGTCCCCCATCCCCCGCAGAGGCATAGGAGTTCCACCCTAATAGCAAAAAACAAAACAAAAAGAAAAGGAAAAAAATAAGAAAGAAATTTAAAAAAATGGTGTAGGCTGAGGGTGCACCCCCCCCCCCTCCCCTTTGCTGAGGCAGAGGAGTTCTGGCCCTGGCAAGCAAAACGAAAATTGCACTACCTTTTCTGCTCTCAACGCCTGATTTTCTCATCTTTGGTTCCACCTCCCTAAGATGTGCACCTCCCCTGTTCCACCTCCCCAAGATGTGTACCTCCCCATGCAACAGACCAGCCTACGCCCTTGAACTGTATATTATAATTTCACTTTATTAGCTCGTGCGGCCCGAATGGGCAAGCTGAGCTTATATTGTTGTGGCGTGGCGTTTGTCGTCCGGCATAATTCACCAGTCCCCGGCGTCCGTCCAGCATTTCAAACTGCTTTTTCTTCGTTATTTCTTGTCCGATTTCAGTTCGGTTTGTTTTGAATAGAAGCACTTGAGGAATTTGTAACTTCCAAACAAAATTTTGAAATCCATTAGATATGCTAATTCATACAAACTTTAAAAATCGCAAAAAAATGTTACTTCTCCTTCATTTCTCAACCAATTGAATTGAATTTTTTGTCCATTTGCATAAAAAAAACATAATTTACAAGCATACATGCAGTTGATAGATAAAATACAAAAGAAGACAAAACTTAACTAAACTACAATTAGAAAACTTAAATGAATGTAATTGGTGTAATCATAAAGAGTAACTGTTGTTTTTACAAACTTATAAACATGATCCCTGAAGAAGCAAAATTAATGAATTAATTCCTCAATCTGGTAGAGCTACATGATATTATTCCGAACCATAAAAATGTTTCTCCCTTTGATTCTTCAGTATATTTGGATTCTTGTTAAATTGGGAGAAAATATGAGGTACAGCGAATTTCTACACAGACTTCAAAATTTGACTAGAATTTTTGTAATGTATTTTATGCAAAATTTATTCGGAAATCACCAAAAATGCTTCTTGCCTTTCATCGACCGATTTGGAATTTGTTGTTTTATGTGAAAGAACTACATGAAGCACACCTAACTTAAATTTTGATATTATGTATACGAATTTATACAAAAATGATATTAAACAACCGAACAAGATATGTAGGGGAAAAATATTAATATGTGCATGAATTAAATGTCTTTGTGCTGAAATTTTTGTAAAACGGCAGTCTAGGAGGAAAACTACAATAATTATGAGCTCGGTGATTTTCACTTTTTAATACACTATATGATCGTTGAACTAGATTTTTTTTCAGGGTTTAGAACTTTACTAAAGATAATATTAACACGGAGATTCATGTATGTATCTCATACTTGTAAGGGGGTTGGGCTGCCAAGCGAAAATTTCTATATGGCCTTATGTTAGATGTCAGGAAAAACGAATAGCAAAATATGTTTAAAAGTAGTGCAAAAACACTAGAAAACCATTAAACTTTACAGACAGGCTGAGGGCGAGTATCATACAGTACCCCAAATTTAGGTTTCTTATCACATGCACCATAATTCTCACAATACTCACAATGTCATTTTTTCTTAACTTATGCCTGTTAGTTGCTGGCTCCTTCTCTCTTTAAGCCATTTATTCATTTCATGAAATCTGATTTTGGGATGAATTTAGTCATCACTTAGTTTATTGTATCAATGAGGATGAATTGAATTTGTCCATACAGCATTGTTCGACCAGTAGCGGGCATCTCGGCAGGTGATTCATTGACTGTTCAGATGTTCCATAGTCGCAGGCTGTGTCTATGGCCTCAGCAAAGCATATTGGTCTTGCACTAACCCATGCCCATGCGAAGTCTGTTATACGATTTCCATATCTTCCAAACATATTTATGGTCTGGTGTAATTTACTCCTGGGTTGGGAGCTTAGCTAGGTGGTCATTTTGAATACGTTGGTCCTCCCACAAAACTAGTCTAGATGTTTCGAGGAGGCTCTTACCAGTGGCGTACCGTGGGTCAACTCATTGAGGGAGCACCAAGTCGCTCACCCGAAATTGTATTTTCAGATGGTGGGAAATATCACTACCTACAGTATAGAGGTATTACAATATTAGAGGTTGATTGGCAATTTTTGTC
>JZLH01S0052966.1:46129-56786 GCA_001188425.1 Eucidaris tribuloides | reverse complement strand
AGCACTTTAACTTCAACAATATTAGTAAGACAGATATGCTGTAAAACCTTTATGCTTAATCCATGTTTTACTCATACATCGGGCGAATGATGCACCAAACAATATACATAATGTATTTTCTCTGGCATGTTAAGAGTTAATGACTAATAAAAATAATGACCCGACAGGATTTGACCATGTTATGCAGAAGATCATCGGTCCGGTCGTGCGTAAACTTTCAGATTCCAAAGAAGCCTCATAAATTTGTTCTGTGAGACTGTGATTCATCATTCACTATGCAAATTATAATATTGAGTGCAAACACAGCACTATGGAAGGAGATAATCCACTGGTTATTCATATTCATAATGATAAACACACATATACGTTAACTTGTTTATTTATGAGCTCCAGACCACAGTATACATGGGGAGCTTCCAAATGTGCCAACATCGATGTTTGCATAACAGCAGTAGATGTGCGGAGATGCTTTCACTTTGACACACAATTGTGGGATATGTGAATCGACTTTGAATGGACAGTTGCTTTTCAAAAATATTTCAGGCCATTACCCGCGCCAGATATGAACAAAATATGCAGCCTGATACAGTTCAGTGCCTCTATTGTACAAACAATATCAGTGTTCACAATACAAATACTGATTTCAGTACACTACATGTACACCCACACATTAGGAATGTTGTGTGGGCTCAGTCCACGTGCAGAGGGAAATAAGAAGTTACATGTACGAACTTTTTGGATGATCATGAAGAAATAGACAGTGTTGAACACGTATCTGGGACCACGGGTTCCGAGACCGAGGCCACCCCAAAACACAACCTTTCCACAGGGTTTGTAGTTCGTACAGATGGCTCGGACCAAGACCAAGACCGAGGCCGCCCCAAAACACAACCTTTCCACAGGGTTTGTAGTTTGTACAGATGACTCGGACCAAGACCAAGACCGAGGCCGCCCCAAAACACAACTTTTCCACAGGATTTGTAGTTTGTACATAGATGACTCAGACCAAGACCGAGACCGAGGCTGCTCCAAAACACAACCTTTCCAAAGGGTTAGTACAGGTAACTCGAACCAAGACTGACACCGAAGCCACCCCAAAACAAAACCTTTCCACAGGGTTTATAGTTTGTTCATAGATCACTCGGACCAAGACCGAGACCGAGGCCGTCCTAAAACACAACCTTTCCACAGGGTTTGTAGTTTGTACATAGATGACTCGGACCAAGGCCACTCCAAAATACAACCTTAAAAGGTTTGTACAGGTAACTTGAACCAAGACCGACACTGAAGCCACCCTAATAACACAATCTTTCCATAGGGTTTGTACAGGGGACTCCGACCGAGACCAAGACCAAGGCCGCCTCAAAACATAGCCTTTCCGTAGGGTTTATACAGATAACTCGGACCGAGACCGAGACCAAGGTCGCCTCAAAACACAGCCTTTCCATAGGGATTGTACAGATGACTCGGACCAAGACCAAGACCAAGGCCGCCTCAAAACATAGCCTTTCCATAGGGTTTGTACAGACGACTCGGACCGAGACCGAGACCATCCCAAAACACAACCATTCCATAGGGTTTGTACAGATGACTTGGACCGAGACCGAGACCGAGACCAAGGCCAAGGCCACTAGAAATCGGCCTCGAGGCCAGCCTGAAATACAAACACTGGAAATAGGAATAAAGCCTAATATGTACCTGTACAGCAGATATGCCCACACTTTAGAAATGTCACCCAGGCTTAGTGGATGGAAATGAATTTTTTGGAAAGATCATAACAGAAATTTGATAGGAAATACAGCCTTCAGATAGAATCTGAATAACTTCCTTTATTGCTATGGTATGCAAATGGCACCATGTTCAGTGTACTAGCAAGCCTGACATCCCATGTACATAGATGTACACTAAGCCAGACACACATAAAATAGATACTTTTACTCTAATAATGTGCTGCACATTTTCAAACGGTGAAACATTTACATATAGCAACTTTTGAAGTGTATTGTAGTTAAAACTTTTTCTGAATCATATGCCCGATGCCGATGGAGAAAAATGATGTTCATTAAATGTTGAAGATAAAAGTGCATACATGTATGCAGTGCACCCTTGATCTACATGTATGTACTGTTACTGTTTGTAAGATGTCAATACACGTAGTTCTGAAGTTATAACAGTTTGTTTCAAATTATGTCAAATTACTAGAAATCCATAAACACAACTTTAGGCAACATGAACAGTGTAGCCGTGTCCACACCATTGGACATACATGTAAGTTGCTTGTGGCCGGTCATAACTTGTGTTGGTAATAGCGTCGGATATACATGTAAAGTTGCAGTGAGAACGATCGTCTGACATAACTCTATCGGATATAGCGCGACTTATACCCGACGATTTATATCCGAAGAAGACCAGACATAAGTCCAGTAATAAGTTGTTACCGGTAATAACAAAATACGTGTGAACTGTAAATTTGCGCTGTCGGACATAACTGCGACCTTTTAAGCTAATCCAAACTGACGATGTCACTTTGGCTTCGACTTTTCATTGTTTAGCAATTCACATTTTGCGCAATTTGGGTCAGAGGTTACGACCCGACATGCGCCATTTCCGATCTGCTATTACTGGTAATAACGTGAATAAGCTTTATCAGGCATACACATGTCGGGTATAAGTGCTAATACCGATAATGTGGACACATTGGTGGATCAATGAAAAGATTTTAATTACATCATGCCTGACAAAGATATGACCAGTAATAACTGCCTTTGAGAATGCAGCTTTAGCCAACATGAACAGTGTGTACCCTAGGAACAATTTGCACTGAGTACTGTCCAAGATGCAGTTATATGCAAAACCCCTGAAGCCTTAGTGTAAACAAATCCTTATCAATTCATAGCTGGCAATCAGGGTTGCCAGTTTGGCCTTTTCCCGACCAAAAACACCAAATTTGGCCTTTTTTGACACCGTTTGGCCTTGAAGAATTCAAAGTGCCGGCCAAATAGCTTTTTGACCTTTTTCTCTGACACATAAAAAAAATCATAAAACCTATTTTCCAGGGATTTTCAGTCAAATATATGCCACAAGGATCGAAAAGTAGCAGTGCGCATGTATTTCACGTGAAAAATCTGGCTGCACGTAAATCGCGGCCCTCAAATTTTCGGCTGCAGCAGAGGTTTCAAAAGTGTTATAAACTGATTACAACGTTATTTCTAACCAAATCTAGGCTATGCTGCCCGTAAAATGCATCAAATCCGAATTTGGCCTTTTTCCACTGAATTTGGCCGGTAATTTGGCCTTTTGAGAATCAGAAAACTTGGCAATCCTGCTGACAATCGAAAATGACCAGATATGACAAAAGATTATGATAATTTACATCAGGAGAGTGTACAATACTAGACGTCTTAAATGTACTTACATTGTATACTATACAGCATACAAATCATGATGAATAAAATGGCTGAGTATTATAAATAGTATTACTAGCGTAGCATTCCTGGTACTAGTATGTTCCAACAATTCACTGTCACAACAGTTTTTAGTTAGGACAATGTATAATTTCGGTATATGGCAGGCGAATAATGACATTTGTTCTTAATTGTTGTTGTTTTTCAAATGTACACATACTAACCGTCTTGTTTTTACTGCCCTAATTTTGTACACTCTGAAATGCTTTAGTTTCTGAAAACTTCATAAAAACTGTAAAATATCCATGGCCTGGTAAAATTTTGCAACCTAGGTACATGTACATGTAAGTGCTCTTAGGCCCTGGTTACACCGACATAACCATTCTGAGAACGGTCTCAGAACGCTTCTATTATAATAATACCGTTATTTGGCGGTTTTGGCATTTTGCCCCGAATTTGGCGATTTTTGGCTTTTTTGACGGTATTTCCACCATCCTACATTTTGGAATAGGCTCCCGAACGGCGATCGTTTGGTTCGCGTCGACCCCAAAATTCGATAAGGCGATAGTCTTTATTGTCTCAGTGGCCCATTTTTTTTGACGAAAATGTTCCAAAGGCCGATTTTTGAGGGCATTTCTCCGAGTCTTTTTGCCGTACAATCGTACAAACGTGCGCGTACAATCACCAGTGTAGCTTACAGTGAGAAATGCCAGACCCGTCTCACAGTTTCGCCAAGGTTTTGCCAGTTTGGCGTTTTACCGACCAAAAATACTCAATTCGGCATTCTCGCCCGTGTATGTGCATAGCCATAGAAATTATCATAATTGGTGATCCGCGTACGCCGCGATCACCATAGATTTCGTCAGAATTTTTTTCTTTTCTTTATTTATTTATTCGTGTTTCTTTCTGGTCATTCTTTGTCATCAGATATCTCAAGAACAACATCGTCAATCATCTTGTAACTTGGCATAGTTAGTCCCATGTCAATACCTACAGAATGTCCTCCTGACAATGTCTGTGACGTCATCAATGACGTCATAAGCCAAAAGCTAGTCCTAGCCTACATTTGCAATATCTCAAGCGGCAGTCGAATAAAACAACGAATTTGGCAGAAGTTAAGTTTAGGTCAAGGGTCAACTTTTGGACTATAATCATGTGGCGCGCGCGCGTCATGATGGGCTAGCACGGGCGCGTCAAAAATTTTAAAAGTTTTAAAATGCTCCAAATGACTTTTTATTAACAGTAGCATACGTTTCAGGTCATTTGGAGCATTTGGTGCGCGCGCGTACGCGCGCGTTTTTTTTCCGCGCGCACGAGGCCCTTCCTGGACGAAATATCGTCGTTTATTCGATGAATTTAGATTTCTGACTGAATTCTCCATCAATTAGAACCCTTTCCCGACCACTAGGACCCAAAATATCAATTACAAATCCAAAAAACGTAAATGCGCGCGCATTGCGCGCGTAGTGAATAATGGACATTTTTTAATGACTCATAACTCTTTAGAATTAACGTTGACCTCTACTTTTTATTGCTTATGCTGATAGAGTATGGTGCGTAGAACGGTAGATATCATTTCATCCATCGCTTTCTATGCCAAAGTGTTGTGACGTCATCTATGACGTCACAAAGAAAAATCGTATTTCGGGCATATCTCATGACTGGAGTCGAGTAACATCACTAAACTTGGTACACAGTAACTTCAGGTCAAAGGTCATCATGCGTGCTGATCATATGCGTGCGGGCGTCACGACGAATGCGTACGCGTACGTTTAAAATTAAGTTTTGAATCAGACAAATTTCTCTAGAATAAACCATGACCCCTACCTCGTATTGGTCATTCTGATAGCCTTTGATCCGTAGATAAGAGTTCAGTTACTACTTTGCATGTAGAATACTTGTGACGTCATCTGTGACGTCACAAAGAAAAATTGTATTATGCGCAAATCTCATGAATGGGGTGGAATTAGATAACAAAATTTGGTACACAGTAACTGCAGGTCCAAAGTCATCACTAGTGCTAATCACAACCATCCGCGCCTCGCAACAAACGCGTACGCGCACGTTGAATTTTCAACTAATGTTTAATAGACAATTTCAGGTGAATAGGGACATTATTTCACCATGCAATGATAATATTAACGATATTGCAATGATAACATTTTCTTTAAATTTAATGATCGGAGCGGTTACGCGGATCACCAATTCGTCTTAGTGACGAATTAAAATCTAGTTCACTTTTTTTCTTGCCTTGATCTAATTTCTGAATAGAAAGGATCTTCATCATACCTATTTCAACTTAAATGTTATTTTAAAGCATTATTTTCTGTCTCTATGTCAAAAAAGTACCCCAAAGTCTGTGAGATTGTATCCGTAAGGCGTAGTCCCACACGTTCAAAACCATGTAATGCGCTGGCGTTTAACTGTGCAGTCGACAGGTTTGCCTGCTCCGGTCGTACGTGGCAGAATCACCCTTACATGTACATGTAGTATGTGGTCCTGAGCAGAGCTGTACGGACACCTGGTCAGTGCGCACACAGGTTTCTTCTGTATTTGGAATTGAACTTACCATTTTCCTGCAGTGCTGTACTTCTTCATCTTTTATGGGGGGGGGGGCGACGATGGGGGACAACGTCTATATTTTTGTGTAGAAAGTAATGAGTGGTGTTTCATGCAGTCGTGGCACAAGAATGTGCTCTGAATTTACATTTTCTAAACAAAGTTATACTAAAATATTGCTCCAAATGGATAGTTTACCAAATTACCTCAACATATAACTTGAAAATGAAGGACTTATTACCTTCATTTTATTTTAAACTTAATCCAAAATTTCTGCCCAGTGTCAATGTCCTGAACAAAATTCTGTCCAGTCCTGTTTTGGCTGGGCTGGATCATTCAATCCACAAGTACAAACTTTGTTTTTTCTGTGTTGAACGTCATGTGGTCCGTAGGCCCTACAGCTCTGCTCAAGACCACATAGGGTGTTGTGTGTGTGTGTGTTGGCGGGGGGGGTTGGTGCGGTATTTAGCCATCAACAATTTCATTCGAAACCATAAAACAAGCTGGCGAAATGAGTCTGGAATTGTTAAAAAATAAATGCAAATTTTCGGCCTACTTGGTATGTGTAGTTTGGGGAGGGGTGAGGCATAGATCTATGCCGCACCCCACCCCAAACTGATGTACGTATTCTTACTCCTACTGTCGTATTTTCAGTGCATTTAAAATATTGAAATGTAAAATTACGTTAAGTTGAAGTTTTAGTGAAACTTTTGTGGTACAGTACATTAATTGTCTGTGCCCGACTTGACTCGGCAGCAAAGTCTTAATCTTACGCGGATTTGCACTGGCGTGATGATTGTGTGGTCGGGGCGGGTGGGGGGGGGAGGGGGGGTCGCTCTCCCACACGGTCCCGCTACAACACCCACGTCCAGAGTAGCGTCGAAAAGGGTCCTCATTTCCAGCCTCGGGTGTGCTCAATAACGTTTCAGGTGAGAGTGACACTTGGTTGGGGTATCAAATTAGTTGATTTCACTGTTTACGCACTTATGGTATCAAGTTAGTGGATTCCGTATTCATGCCACTAGCTAGGGTATCAGAATTAGTTGATTTCCCTGTGAGTCACGCCGCTTACGGAACTTTTTCTCCTGTACGCCCGTTTAGGGTTGCAAATTTCGTTATTAGGTTACATATACGGGTGTATTTCTGGCGTTGTTGAAGCAGCGGTGGGTTAGCAGACCTTGTGCGAGAGTGACCCCCCCCCCCCCCCACCCCCCCCCCGGTGTTGTCAGGACCCTGGTGAACGATTTTTTTCACCGGGGTGCAGAGATTATATAATTTTCGCGACCCCCAAAAAATTTTCGCGGCCAAAAAATTTTTCACGGCCAATAATCAACAGCCTGAAAAGTCGCCTCAGTTGGGGGGTCGGGCGGGGTATGTCGGCTGGAAAATTTTCAGTGTGGACTAAAAAAAAAATTTTCTGCGGCCATAAAAAAATTATTCACAGCCAAATTTCGCTGCGCCAAATCAACAGCTGAAAAGTCGCTGAAAGTGGGGGGGGCGGACGGGGGGGAGGTAGGGGGGCGTGGGGGGGGGGGGGTGGGGGGGGGGGGGGGGGGGGTCGTCGCGCGAAATTTCCGCGGACAAAAATTTTAATTTTCATACACGCCAAAATTCAACAGCTGAAAAGTGCTCAGTGGGGGGGGGTGTGTCGGCCGAAATTTTCGCGGCCAAAAATTTTGTTCACGGCCAAATTCGCGGCCAAATCAACAGCTGAAAAGTCGCTTAGTAGGGGGGGGGGGTTTCGGCGGAAATTTTTGCAGTCAAAAATTTTTTCACGGCCAAATTCGTGGCCAAATCAACAGCTGAAAAGTCGCTCAGTGGGGGTGAGGTGTAGGCGGAAAATTTTCGCGGCCAAAAAATTATTTCACGGCACCCCCCCCCTTCCCAGGGCCATGGGTGTTGTGTCAGTCCAAGTCGAGTACAAGTATGGGTACATTTATGAACGAATAAGAGACGAGAGGTACAGGTATGGGTCCCGGCGGGGTATGGGTAGGCCTACTGACTTGTGGGTCAGGTACAGGTACAGTCCAGCGGGTACAGGTACGATACGAGACCATGCATGGGTATGAATGTGAGTACAGGTCCAGGAATTAGGGGCAAGGATACGGGTATGATACTGTGGGTACAGGTACAGACCAGCGGGTATGGGTACGGGTAGAAGACCATGGGTACGAATATAAGTACGGGTTCGGGAATTTGTACGGGTACTACAAGTCTGGCAAAACATACTTAATTTTCTGTTAAAATGTGCAGTCTTTTCAATTTTAATGATAATGCATTCACCACCCCAAAATTATTTAAATTCATGATTTCAATAAATGCATTTTTTCCTCATTAATATTAATACTATAAACAGCGGTTACGGGTACGGGTACGGAGCCAGACTGAAGCATGGGTACGGATGCAGAAAATGCAAATCTAAAAAAAAAATGATTAATGAATTTAAAAAAAACATAATATAACAACTCCCTTAAAAAAGGTATTCACATTAACTTTCAAAAATTTCCATAAAATAAATACAATTTTTTAAACAAATAAATATGAATCTGCAGTTTAAGAAAAATTCCAGAATGTACTGCAAGGGACCAACCATACACATTTAATGAGGGCAATTACATGTACAATTAATCTCCAAAATAATGTCCATTCAACATAAACCTCCCCCGCTAGGACCCGTGGAATTTCCACGGGTCCCGCTAGTCCATTAATAATAGCGCCGTTCTTATATAGCGCATAATACCCTTGACAGAGTCTCTATGCGCTTAGAAAAGAGGAAAAGCAAGATAATAAGAAGGAAGAAAAAGAAGATGCTGCATCTAGATCAAACATTCTAATTACTAATTACTAATTGATATTGATAATAATACAGTGCAAATTCTAGGCACATTACTAAGGTATTACAGTCATTCATTGAAATAAAAAAAATTGTAGATAAGAAAAGAAACTGTTGTTACATCGCCATCACACGGGTAGAAAGCGGGTTACCACTGGCAACGATATAACCACGCCCGTTCGGTGGTCAAATGTCCCTCCTTACTTCCGGCCTACACGGTTTGCGTGTTTACTTATGTGAACTTCCTGTGCTGCACCGGTTTCGGAATGCTTCTTTTGGTTACACCGCATTCAAAACGGTGTCAGAACAGTCTCAGACTACCTCTGGAGGTGGTCCGACAAAAACGCTTTCGGAACGTTTTTGGACCACTTTTGGGTCGGTTATTATGGTTACACCGCGAGTGAACTGTTCTGAGACCATTCTCAGAATGCTTTTGACTTTCGGTGTAACCGGGGTCTAATTAATATATCTGCTTCAGGGTAGGAATTAATTTTTACTTTTTAAGGGTGATTTTTATTAGAGCCTTGGGGCTATTTTTTAATGGGGGGGGGGGCAATTTTTCTACCACTGGGGCTACTTTTCATTGCACATCAGAATTTGAAGAATGCAATGAAAGATTGCCAATGTTTTAGCAGGTGCTTTAACCATAAAAGCAACCATCTGATTCATTTTTGTTTCAATGCCATAATTAAAAAAAATGTGAATTTCTTTGCAGCAAATCTGAGGGCGATTCTGAAGGAAATGGTCGCCCCAAAGAACTGGGTTTGGATTGGGGGATTTTAGGGGGCGATTTGGGCTTAGCTAAGGGCTAAATCGCCGTCACCCTGGGTTATTTCCTACACTGATCTGCTTGCTAACATTTACAAATCACAATGTATCATTTGAAATTTTTTGGAAGGTTTTGATTTTTTAAATGTCTATGGAGACACTTCCATACTTTTTGAAAAACTGATGAAAAATTTGTCATATCGACCAAAATTATAAATACACTGGATTTGATGTAATCCTAGTCTTCCTAGAGAGCCAAGAAAATTGTGAAAATATGCATCAAACTTGCACACGGTAAAGGACATGCAGACATGATATTGTCATGCTTGCAACAGTACCATTAGTCTAAGTCATAGACTGCTCTTTAATTTACCCCAATCCTGAGCGTACTGCTCTTCAGTTTACCCCAATCCCGAGCGTAGCGAGCAAAGCTAGTCTAAGTGTCCAGATCCTTACCGAGTCAAAATGACTGTACCGCCTTAGGATAAGGGTGAAAAAAGGAGGACAGTCTTAGCAAACTTAGACTACAGTACCATGTGCGTATGAAATGGAGTCATCTTTGTATTGCAGAGTGAACCCTACACTACATACAGCACAGTACATGTATATCACGCCCTGAGGAAAAACAACAACCACAAAATATGGATCGAGGTTACAACATGAGCCCATGGCTAGACCAGTCCATGAAGAGAAATTATGTCTCTATTCAGGTTTCATGGCAACCCATCAATCTCAGAAATCAACCATTTGTTGACTACCAAATGACCTTTTGCTACAATTCTGCATTGTTTTGTGATCAGAGGTCACTCTCTAGATATCCAGCCAATGACAGATGCAAGTGTGTGTGTGTGTGTGTGTGTGTGTGTGTGTGTGTGTGTGTGTGTGTGTGTGTGTGTGTGTGTGTGTGTGTGTGTGTGTGTGTGTGTGTGTGTGTGTGTGTGTGTGTGTGTGTGTGTGTGTGTGTGTGTGTGTGTGTGTGTGTGTGTGTGTGTGTGTGTGTGTGTGTGTGTGTGTGTGTGTGTGTGTGTGTGTGTGTGTGTGTGTGTGTGTGTGTGTGTGTGTGTGTGTGTGTGTGTGTCTGTGTTTGGGGGGG
>JZLH01S0052962.1:19369-35358 GCA_001188425.1 Eucidaris tribuloides | reverse complement strand
AACTTCGTTATGACAACTTTATCTGCAAAACTGGGATGTTATATTTACCACCCATAGTGTTTCACAATAAAGATACTAGACGTGGTGCAAAATTTTGACACCACGGGTGTCATTTTAACACCAAACGTATTTCAAACACAATTAAAGAGCGTTGGAAAATCAGCACTTTTCCGGTATTCATATTGTGCAACACTCTTAGTAGGGGGGCCAATGTAAAATTTTGTGAAGTTCATGTTAATTATTGGCAACATGTATACACGTATTCTATATTGGTCTGACTGATTCTAAATTCGATGAGTGCCAGACTCGAAACATTGATCGTTTTTGGAAAAACAAAAAAAATTTAAATGGCCGCCAAAACTATTAAAAAGGGACTATACGGTTACATTAGCGTACACCTTTCAGTCATTATTTTCAACGTATGCATGTTTTATTGATGGCCGATTCTAGTCAATTTGAGTGTGCTTATTCCAAATCCGATGCGGATGTCAGACGCGAAACCTTCAACGTTTTTGTAAAACAGCAAAAAATCAAAATAGCTGCCGAAACCACTAAAAGTCTGCTAAAGTCCCATTATCGTCCAAATTTCTGTCATCTTTTTCAATGTAAACGTTTTATTTTGATGGATTCTAGTCAATTTATCAGTGCTGATTCCAAATCAGGTGGGTGCCGAACAAAAAACCTTCGGGTGTTTTCGTAGAAACGCCAAAATTTATATTGGCTGCCTAAACCCCGATAAAACCCCGATACATTGGCCCCTATTAAATCAACTTTTGGACATATTATTTTTTTTTTGATGAAATCTAATCAATTGAGGGTGCTGCCTCAAATCAGAAGGAACTCGGAAGAAGAAAAAATGAGCATTTTTGACACTATATAAAACGATGACTAAAATGCGTCCGGTACTAAGAGCCTTTTTAAGGGTTTTAGCAGCCATTTTGATACTTGTGTTTCTACAAAAACGCTCAATATTTTGAGTCTGGCACTCATCAGATTTGGATTCAGCACCCTCAAATTGACTAGAATCCGTCAAAAAAATACAAAAAATGGTTCCGTGGTCTCTAGATTGGACTAGTCTGAATACAGACAAATTTATGCAAATTAATGTCCGTTATTAGGTTTTTTGCAAAAAACAAAAAAACTAAAGGTCAAATAACAAACTAAATGTCACTGTACTTGCTCCTTGTGAAATTTGCCACATTTTGATACCAAGGTCAATATACTTTGGACGATGTGTGACCACTTTGAAATTTGACCTTGTGTCAAGGTCACCAAAGGTCAACAAAAAAAGGAAACATGGTTTTTCTGAATAATCAGACCCAGTAGAATACGTTTACAAATGTTGCCAACAATTAACATGAACTTTATAAAATCACTATTTTTTATGACATAGGCCCCTCCACTATCTTGGTGCTAAATTTAACACCCCGGTTTTTGCAGTGTTACATTTGACACAATTCGGCCTTAATTTGGCAAAGGGAAGGACAGGCCATTTAGAAATGATCACTAGCTTTTACGTCGATGAATCTTTTGATTCATGTTTCAATTCTATTCAAAGTTGTAATTTAATGCTTGACGATTTTGTTGAGTTTCCTAGCATTCATAAAGGTATCGATATAATTCTGGACACGATATGTTTCAAATATGCGGATAGAGTACCGTCATAATCATTACCTTATCTCCTTATCCACTGATCTTTCATACGAACAGAAGTAACAAAAGTTGCTCTCCAAAGAACAACTGGTAGATTTTTTTTCCAGCTATTATTTGTTGCACGCATATCAATATTTTTTCGAGGTATTCTATGCCTTCGGGTCTGAGAATCATTTTAGTATACGTGATAACATCATTCTACGTCTGGAAAATCCACTTGTGACTTCGTAAAGCCATTAAATCCTCCTTCACAGCTCGCTTGTTCGCTTCGAAAAATGTTCAAGTGTTGCGATGGCGATTGCACTATGTGAAATCGCTCGTGGCGGTCTCGCGGTGACTTCGAACCATGACACTCATACTCACGATGGTCTCAAAAGGTTTGTGGATGTTTTCGTAGGTTCGGCGATGCGTGGTATAAATAGTTCCACTGACAAATATTTCGGAGTGAAAAAATTGGTCCAAGATATTTGACCCCGTTCATTCTCATTACTTTAAAACTTCATGAAAGTTGTATGTTGTTCAGTGACTGTAGGACTGACAGGGTTACGTGAATATGGGGACGGACGCCAGAGTGGCGTAAATATTAAACCAGTAAACATGCCACAAATTAATTTTTTAATTTTCTTGAGGGCAGCGATGGGGAAAAGGTCTTAGTGCCTTCGGCGATCTGGTACCTGGATGCAAGTTTGTTGATATCGTCAGTAGTCCCGGGGAGAGTTCGGGAGAGTTGGACCATGGAGAATGCTGACATTTACATCTCACCTCGCAGACACTCGACACTCGCAGTTACCTTTTTAGCTTGTGTCGTAAGCGGAGCCAGAAATTTCAAAGCGGAGAAAGCGTGGGGGGTGGGGGTCGTAAAAAAAAGGGAATTGATAGATAACTACTATTAGAATTTTCAAAAATATATCAAGATAATAAACCAAAAATGATTTTCCACCAATATTTTCATCATAAGTATAAATCGCACCAAAAGGAAAAAAAAATTAACAAAGCGAATCAAACGAAAAGGTCATCACGTTTGTTAACCTGGTTTCTATCATAATTTTCCCTGAAAAAGCCAGAAATAAAAAAAAGTGCAAATCGAACATACACCAAACAAGAGTACATGTACATAAAAAAAACACACATACACACACACACACACACGCGCGTGCGCACGCACGCACACACACACACACACACACACACTCACCCACCACACACACACACACACACACACACACACACACACACACACACACACACACACACACACACACACACACACACACACACACACACACACACACACACACGCACACACGACTACAGCAATCAGTATTTCACCCTACGTTTTACTAGGTCTATAAGACAGACCGGGCGGGGGGGGTGGGGGAGGGGTCCCCGGTGCAAACAAAATATCAAACCACAAAGGTTCAAACGAGTGGAAGGGGGGGTACCTCTGGAACCACTCCCTCAGATCAGCCTTTGAGCCTGGGGGCGGATGGGGGGCACTGTCATTACAAGGTGTACACCACGCGCGTATGAAAAAAAACGAGTAAAAAGGGTTGTTTTTCACGGTTGGACGATGTACTCGCGTACATTTAAAAGGATATCAAAATCGCAAGAATCAGGAAAAAAGGTATACTTATAACAGAAGGATTACTTTAAAAGAGTATCTTTTCAGACTTGAATACTTGTTTAGGGTATTCTGAGATCGACAGATAATTACTGGTTTAGGGTCCATTTCGAAAGACCTTACGCGCATGGTGTACACCTTGTCATGACAGTGCCCCCCCCCCCCCGAAAACCTCTTCGACACTTTGCTTTGCAGGGTACGAGATTGCAGCGGGGGCAAATTGATGGTGAAAAAGGCACAGGCCCAACATCCCACTGCAAATAGATCAGGGTTCCCAGCATTTCAAATAAACAAAATTCCCTGATTTTTCCCTGATGTAATCTCAAAATTCCATGATTATTATTTCAACTCATTTCCAGTTTCACATGTTTTCCAATCCAATGGATGTTGTTTTGATATGCAATGAAATAATAACAGAGTCTGACCGACTACTTTCGATTTTTTGGCCCAATCAAAATTCCCTGACTTTTCCCTGATTTGAGGCATTTTTATCAAATTCCCTGACTTTTCCCTGTCTGGAAAAAAGTAAAATAATTTTCCCTGATTGGCCTGATTTCCCTGATGGGTTGGGAACCCACTCGGTGTACGTATTAACGGGCAGTGACATGATTGGGAGAAGTAAATGATGCCTCAAAACCAAATGAACTGAAACGTATGGCAATATATACACTGGCTTGGGTGTATATTCAGGCTGGAAGAATTTGTCTGGAATTTGCTGACTTCAGGAGGAACAAACATTATTTACTAGCCCCGATAGAACTGATCCCATGGAAAGCTACAGAACAGATTTCACAGTCAAATTATTTTCTTATAACTGTATAAAATGTATGACTATGAAATTTTCATAGCCAAAAAATTAACAGAATACTCTGGGAGCGTTGTGTCCTAAATTGAGGACATTTTCCAACCCTGCCATTTCCCTTTAAAGCGAGAGTTAAAGGCAAGGTTCACCCTGACTTCAAGTTGGTTTTAATAAAAGCAGAAAAATGAGAGAAACATATTGATGAAAGTTTGGCGAAGATCCATCCAAAGAATAACAGAGTTATGAAGTTTCAAAGTTTTAGTTTTGTGACGTCACATGCGAGCAGCTCCCCATATGTAATGCAATATAACTTCCATAAATTGTCATATTTAATGGTTCATGATAATTGAACGGTTTTTTTTTCATAAAAGTCTGTATGAAATAATGTTTCTGATAATATATTGAAAGCACAGGTAAAATAATTTTCAAATTTCTGATAAAACGATACTTTATAGAATTTATATGGGGAGCATGCTCGCATGTGACGTCACAAATTGCAAACTTTGAAACTTCATAACTCTGTTATTCTTTGGTGGATTTTCGCCAAACTTTCTTTTATATGTTTCTCTCATTTTCCTGCTTTTATTAAAACCAACTTGTCGTCAGGGTGAACCTTGCCTTTAATGATATAGGTTAATCTGACATATTTGTATCAGTCTTTCATAGATTGTGATATTTCACACCAGACGTGGAAAACAACAGTAAATGCCACCCAAAATTCTTTAGAACAACATACTGTGATTTTTAAAAGATGCAATCATAGCTAGTCTCACATCACAGATCAGTCAAAAGCTTCCATCCAGTTAACATGCGCCATACATCCCCCGTCTGTGACACAAATGAAAATACATGTACATGTACACTCGGCAAAAAAAGTTCTTGGACACTTATAAAAGTTAAAATATGCAATATACATTTTTATTAAAAGGTACATTATTGTGTATCAATATGACCAGACAGTATTCCACTGCCAGTATGACATGAAGTTAACATGTGAGCAGTCATGCATGGCTGATTACATGCATTAAACAATAGCAAGGTCAGAAAAAAATGCAAGTGGAGCAGTTAGTCTTTCAGTTGTGAAAGTTTATGCGGCATAAGATCCATTGAACGACAAAAATTAAAGTTAAATGTCACTTTGAAAAGAGAAGAAAATTGTCCATCTTGAATACATCACTACATGTGTTCCACTGGAATTTTTAATAAAAATTAGTCAATGAAAAAAAAGCTCAAATTTCAGTATCTTGACTATTTCAAAAACAGTTCAATATTTTGTTTGTCCTCCCTGGCTCTGAATGAGTGTAGCACATCGACGTCGCAGCTTCATCTTGAAAGTGCAAGTCCAAATTATGCATCTCATGATGCATCTGTAAGAATTTCATTGAAATCATAAACACCTGTTGAAATTGTTGAATATATGCCTACAAGATGGACCTGATCATTAGCATTTGAAGGCTCAATTTCTTGCAATTTTTTTTACTGACCTTGCTACTGTTTAATGCATGTAATCAGCCATGCATGACTGCTCACATGTTAACTTTATGTCATACTGGAAGTGGAATAATGTCTGGTCATACCGATATACAATAATGTACCTTTTAATAAAAATTTATATGGAATATTTTAACTTTTATAAGTGTCCAAGAACTTTTTTGCCGAGTGTATATAGGAAATGGGCACAATGACCCGTGAATTTTTCTCCTAACAAAATCAGCTGCACCTCTCAACCTAAGTGTTTAAAACCTGTGTTCTATGAGCTGGAGGCCTTTACCCCGTTGAAGACGGTTTGATTTCACTTTTCCATTGAAGACTAGACACGAGATATCTCGTCACAAGCTCTATGGGGAAACATGTGTAAAAGCAAAATCAAACCACCTTCCAACGGCTTAACACACATTTCCTACTGACCTCGCGATGAGATATGTCTAGACTTCAACGGAAACAGTCAATAAATTGAAAATGTTTACAATTTAACCAATTCCTGCCATATTCTGTGCACATTGAAACGCGACATGTAATATCTCAAGATGCCATGATAATGATCAAATCAGTTCTTAACGGGTTAATACCAGTGTGACCCGAAGTAATTTCATGTAAGAAAGGAAAGTATTTGTAATATTATTTATGCAGTAACATATGTGGCCTGTTAACCGAGATCTTGCATCCTGCTAACAGGTATATTTACGATGATCTCGATGGTAAATGAAACTTTCATAAGTTTCAATTAATAATCTTTTACCAAATTTTCGTTAAGATAAATGAGAAATAAGGATGGGAGCAAAGAGCATGCTTTACATGCCATCAGTTATCTAAAATACGAGTACACGAACATGGTAGAAATCAAATCACATATAAGTAAAGGTTGCTAAACCGACAGTTGCTCAAACTGGGGTGAACTACCCGGGGGGATCACTCACCATCTGGAGAGGTACCCATGATTTTCCAAAAAAACATCGAATATGGGTTGAATTTCGGATCTACGGTGGCGTCTACGTTTTTCAAAAAAAGGGGTACTTTTTCAGTTTGTCTTCAACGTTTTTTGAAAAAAAGGGTTGTATTTTCTGCCTAATATTCGTCCCCTTCTTTGATGTTTTGTGGATGTCTTCTCATCTTGTTCTTGTTTGGCATTTATTTTGTAATTTAGGGCTGTATTTCTACTGTTCTGTGCTATTTTTAGTATTTGCTTCATACAAGAGGGGATTTTTTTTTCTCTATTCTACACCACTTTCCATTTGGGGTACGTTTTTCATTGTACTAGACTCTACGCTACTTTTGCCATTTAGGGTCTCATTTCACATTGTATTACGCCATTTTCCCAATTTAGGGTCACTTTTTAAGTTGGTTTTACAACATTTTCGCCATTTAGGGTTGAAATTTGGTGCGTAGAATTACGCGGTTTATGGTCAAGTTTGAGGTGCTTGGACAAGCATGGGTACCACTCCAGATGGTGAGTGACCCCCCAGGGTGAACTATTGGACCTCAAAAACTTTCACTGTGACAACATTAGACAATGTGCCCGATTCTAAAATCATTTTTCTCGTAATTGAGGATAGCTTCCAGGTCTGTCATTACCCATTATCCCGTTGGGGACGATTTGATTTGATTTGATTTGATTTCCCTATAACACACATTTTCCATAGACCCCAGCCCAAGATATCTTGTACTTAGTCTCCAACGGGTTAAAAAGGAAACATTTAATCCTAAAATGACTGTACTACACACAACAACAAAAGTAACTACCCCCTCTTTCAAACTACAACTTTTTAACAAAATGAGTTTTCGCAAAATAATTTGGCAGTATTCCTACACTCATTGACTAACCTCTGTGTGAAAATGTGATTGATCCGTCAAGCCACGCATGAGTGAGCATGCATTAAAGGCAAAAAGGCCACTTTTCAAAAGTCACAGGAATCATCTCTTATGCCAAAATAAAGGTAAACAATGGTATTTTTTGCTTTATTTAAAGAGTGTACTCACTCAACCATGACATGGTTACAACCTCTTATCAGGGTTGGCAGTTTCTTCCGCAGGCGTTTTTTTCCGCCGGTTTTTACCGGTTTGGAAAAAAGTTTTTTTTTCCGCTTTTTTCGAAAGAAACGGAAAAAAACTCCCAAGTGTTTATTTTTTCGTTATTTATTCAAGATTTTCATTTGATAAACTATCATAACTATAATAAAACAGGACAGCTCTTTTGTTTTTTTTGTTCTCCCCTGTTTTGGTTATGAACTTCTAACCATAGTTTGTTGATTCCCTCCTATTCATCGTCACTTCTCCATGCAACTACATGTAACCATGTGTTAGTAGGTCCATGATGTAACTGTACTCAGTTGATTGTACTATAATGTAGCTCAGTTTCATGGAGAAAAATAGTCAAATAATTAGCCTTGTGTAAGGCAGGGAAAAAAATAAAATTTTTCTTTTTGGGGGCTAATTTTCATGTTCCAGATACTCTTTTGTATAAAATCCTATGGCAATTTACAGGGGCTCTTTTGCCATTTTGGGGGCGAAATCCCCCCAAGCACCGGTGTATATTTTCCCTGGGGTAAGCTGTTGTGCCAGACACTTAAATTGGTCACCTTTTTGTCAGAAGTTTTAAGAGAATTGCTTCTATGCCAACCATAATTATCAGTGATACAGTTATGGTTGTGGCAGACAGGCACTCTCAAAGTATGCTGAATGAAAGCGCAAGTTTAGTTTTGGCAATTTTTTTTTTATTTGAAAGGTTTATGCCCAAAAGTCATAATCACACCAATAACAGATTCTGAATGCCTTTAGGTTTCTTTGTTTTGTTTTGTTTTGTTTTTTAATTAATTAATGAAAAATCTTGGGGGCGGGGGACCCCCGAGATTTTTGACTAAATTTAACATTATAGCATCCAAAGGGTTAATAAGGTGTTAAGATTTGTTGAATTATACCTCATCAGAAAGATCAGAGTCTGCTCTTTCTGATGAGGTATAATTCAGATAACCTTAATGCCTTTTTACTATATTAACCCTCCCCGCCCCCCCCCCCCCCCACCGATTTTTCATTAATTAATCCAAAAAACAAAAAACTAGAGACAGTCAGAATCTGTTATTGGTGTGATTTGACCTTTGGGCGTAAAGCTTTCAAATAAAAAAAATCCCCAAAACTAAACTTGTGCTGTAAATATGAAAACAAGGTAAGTAGTTAACACATGCAAAGTGGATGCCAAAGATGAGTCAGTTGCTTTTAGGAAAATATAATTATATCATGATGCTGAATAATAAAACAATGGATAAATAGAGTTTAGGACATTTATGCAATACTTTACATGAAAAAGATCCATGCTAGCTCATGTACATACTACAGTGTAGTATACACTGCTTATGTGCCCTTTTTTAGAGATCGTTTGGAACGATAATTATTTTATTTCAAAATATTAATTTCTTGGATTTAGATTATGGCAAGTAGTTTTTTTTCCTTGTTGTCTTGTTAATTATGAATTGTTGCCAGTTATATTTGTTTGTAATGATATACTATAATTTAACTACCCTCATATTAACTGGGGGGGCGGTCAATTTGACCCCCCTCGAGATATTCGCGACCATGCCGCTGTGCAAATTTTTCAACCGCGTCGACTGCGCGACTTTTATACTTTCAAGTCTTGACCGCGCATCTTTTGAGACCGTTTTCGCGAAAATCGGACATAAACGTTCACGATGTGAGCGACTTTCTTATACTGCTGTCAAGCCCAAAATTCGCTCAAAAACGTGTTCGTGTATCAAATCATGGAATTGTGGTTTTCAGCCAAAATATCATAAATGGATGAATATTTTTGGCGTATTTTTGGCTGAAATGCATAATTTATTGCTGTTTACTGATTGACAAGTGTCCCAACAACATTTCCATCGAAAAAAGACAATAAAACAAAAGGATCGAAAAAACAAAGAATACATAGAAATTCACAACAATGAAATACATAAGAATTAATTCCATTGGACAAATGTTTTTGCTAGATAATTGTTGAAATGTCAAAAATGTATATTTTCACCAAAAATTTAGCATTCCTATAGCCTTGTATAAGTGAGTTATACTGGTGAAACAAAATTTCATAACTTATGGTTGCATATTAATCTACTTAAAAATAGAAAAAATAATTTTTTGGCAATTAATTATATACAGATTGTGTAGTATTACTTCCGGTTCTAATGCGATTGGCATTTTCGGCGCTAGGAGAGCGGCCGGATTCTCAGGGGGGGTCAAATTGACCCCGCCCAGTAAAAACCTGTCTGAAACTAGCCCAGTTAAATAGGGTTAAAATACTACGCATTTCATATTATTTATTGGGCCCGGAAATATTGCTTGGAGGTTTTTTCCAGTAAAAACCGGAAAAAAGGGGTTTCTTCCAGTTTTTTCCGCTGTCCCGGAAAAAAATAGTTTTTTTCCGGAAGAAACCCAACCCTGCCTCTTATGTTCATACAACATGTTAAGATACAATTTGCTGAAAAATAAAGGACTTCAATTTTCTCAGTAAACTTGATGGATTTTACAGTTTCAAAATTGAGGAAGGATGGCAATTTTTAAATCGAGCTCACTGAAGCGCAAAAACTGCGAAAAGTGTCAAGAGTTGTAAGGGGGTCAAACGATAGATGAATAACATAAATAGCGCTAAATCATTCCCCCCAAAACAGAATTTGTCAAAATCCTGTATCGCAAATCCCCTAAAATGACCCTTGTGACTTTTGAAAAGTGACTTTTTGCCTTTAATACGTGCTCACTCATGCATGCATTGACATATCACTCACATTTTCCCACAGAAGTTAGTCACTTAGTGCAGAAACACCCCTGCCAAATTACATGTACTTTGCTCAAAACCGTTTCTTTAAAAAGTTATGGTATTTTGAAAAGGGGGTAGTTACTTTTTTTGTTGTTGTTTATTTTGGAAGCTAGAAAGGTGAGGGGAAGGGGGTTGGATTGTGGCCCCCTCTTCAGATTTCTGCTGTTGATTGCACCACCCCAACGAAATTTTGCACATTAGTGTCAGCACGAATCTACATGTACATGATTGAATGGTTACATTTTGGGAGATGTGGGGGTGCCATCATGCCCCTTCCCCAGTCATTTTAGAGTTAAAAATCATGATGAAATGTGTCCCTGTGGACTACGTAAAGATGGTGTTCAGCCCAATGGAAATGGACATCATCTACCTTACAACAACAAAAAATTAAAATGCAAACCACAAATTACATCTCATCAGAGCAAATCTTTGATTATTTTATTATTCATATTTCATATTCACAAAATAAATTCATTTTGTTTTCATTTCCTGTAGTTCTCAAAAAAATGTATTAGTTTTGAGCTGCCTGTTTTGTTTTTGTCATACCAGTAAAGTGAGTTACGATTACACTGTCATAATCAATTTCAAACATTTCCTCGTATAATCCACATGATTATATTCCAATGAATATAAATAACCAATTTATTCAGAGTGAAGGTATAACATATGTAATAGTATGCCAAGTTTATCAAACAAGGTTGCGATAGTATTATTTTGTTCATATAAGAGACACTGTACGTGTACAAGTACATGTATGAAATGTCAGGAGATATAACCAGTAAATGGAATGTATATGTGTATCTTTGTCCAGACAAAACTACAGAAGCATGTTATCCTGATATCGTGGACACAAAGCTTTAGCTCGGCAGTTCACCCATACTCAGCATAAAAGGAAACTTGGATGAACTACGTGAACTCCGATTAAATTTTTGAAAAATTTTACCCTCCAACCGTCCCGGGTAAACACGGGTAGTTCACCGGAAACTAGCGGGTGTTCACCGGTGAAAGTCTAGCGTGAAAGGGTGTCGCAGTTCACCCACCGGGGAAAATCACTGATCTCTGCACTGCTGATGTAGCTTAGGTACTTGTGTTAGAGCTCAGTGGGTAAAATGTAAATTAAGTATCAGAAGATGTGTATTTGAACAAAGGTTCATTCTGAAGTTACATTTCAGTAGACCAGGTTGAATTGCGGTGCAACATTTTAACACTGGAATCTAGCGAAATCAGCAAAAAATGTGTTTTTATGACGAATGTGCGAATGACGGCGTGCATCTGTTGCGTTGTAATACGAGTAGCTTAGTTTTCTACCTCCATGGTGATACTTGTACGAAAGTGCTTCGCCTGTATAATCAAGGAGGTACGACCTGGTCGGCCGTACCACAACGTGCACAAAACACATGCAGGGCACAGCACACTCGAAATTCATCGGAGCATGTTCTCCAGCGTGAAAGGACAGCGTTCAAAATTTCCCAGGTGGTTACCAGTTTATTCAACGGTGAATCCAAACGGGGGTTCACCGTTGGAAGCAGCGTGAAAGGCTGGCGATGTATTTTCCCTAATTCTTTTCCCCTGCTTGACCATCATCACACAAGAAGAACGTGTTAGGGGATGGTAATTGTCCTAGATCACATCACTAAATTTGCTGCGACGAAATGAAAGGCATGTATGTATTCGGCATCCTAAATTTTATTGAAGGCCACGATGTCCACCGACTGTACATCTTCAAAATCTGTGATTTGTTCTTCTAGATCGTCTGTACTGACCTAGGTAGGAGATAAAGAGAGAGAAAGACGAAGAAAGGAAGGAAATTATTTCACATTTGTTTACCACATTACATTGCTATTCATGAAACAATAATATCTTCATGTAAATATTCATTAAACTGCTATAGTAAATACAGATGACTCCGCTTAACTTGATGTCGCACAAGTCGATTTATCGCCCATGTCAAATATTTTTGACAGTCCCAATTTGCTATGTGCTTTTTGAATGGGAAATTCTTCTTGCAAGTCGAGTTTTTAAAATCGAATTCCGCCTATCTGGAACATATTTTCAAGTCCCAAAAGGAGCAAACGTGTTAAATCATTCGCCTAGTTCAAAGTGGCCACAACTGTCATTCTTGATGGTCTTGATGGGTTGACCTATTGATCTCTGCCTGTCAGCATGACTGTAAAGATGTCATAAATTTCCCACTCCATCTCGGCCTTGCACATTTTTCCTGCACATTGGTACAGTTTTGACAGCCTCCAATTCCCTATACATGTTTCTTTCATCTCTAACATAGAATTGTATACAAAACTATAACTCGAATATCGTCTAAGTTGACATGATTTTGTGTGGTCCCCAGTGATTCGACTCAGGCGACGTTTACTATACTGTATTTACAACACAGTATGTGATTGGAATCAATTTGTCCCCTGTTTAAGTTATAGTGCACTGTACACTTTAACTATTTTTGCTTTGGGAACGAAAATGCAATCCCAGGTTAAATTGGAGATAAAGCATTCATTTTACATTATTACCTTTGATATTGTTTTTCAAGCCATGGGATATTTTTTTCTCATGGATAGTAGGCACTAACTTTTGAGATGTGTTGACGACCAATGCTAGCACTATACAGTCAACTCCGCATAAGTCGATCTTGACTGGAGTGAGTAAAACGCGTCGACTTATGCGATATTTGAGTTATGCGTACGTCGACAAAAATTTGAGTTGTGTGTATGCCGACACAGAGTACGATAGCCGCATGTATTATCAGCCTATGAATTGCCACAACACCACATGGAAAACACACACTGCAATGTAGCATGTTACAAAAAAATCTGCACGCCCTGGTGGACTTAGAATTCCAGTATAGAAAGGAAGTAGGCACGCCTCAGTGTCCTGTAATAAGACACTCAAGATTCTTTATACCAACCGAAACAAAACGTTGAAATCTCAGCTGAGAGTGATAACAGATGATAAACAAAGAGAGATGGGGGAGAGAGGGAGACGGCATGTCGCCACCTGTTACGGCTGGCTAGACTGCTTAAGAGGTGGCTACGATAAGAGTAGAGGACCGAAGAATGTCTTGTATAAACAGATCTTTTGACTTCATCGGCGGGTTCTTTGTGTTTGACAGTAATTAATTACACGCAATGGTGTCAAAATCGACTTAGACAGTGTCAATTTAATGTTTTCCTTTGTAGATGTGTTGGGAATTTTGATCGACTTAGAGGATAATTTGACATTTAAAGATCGAGTTGGGCAGATAAATAATACATGTAAGCTTATGGAGATAAATCAGGACTTTTCATTTCCATCGACTTAGATGACTATTTGACTTGTGCGAGTCGACATATGCAGAGTTGACTGTATATTGTTATTATAAGATGGGAAACTGTTTTAATTTCAGGAAAATAATAAGAAATGGAGAAAATAGCTGTTGATTACATCTGCATGATGTGCACGTAAAATACAGAGCGTATTCCCGCACGCACTGCATTCAGCGCGTAATACGCTGGCGCATCATGGGGTCATTGACTGCACTCGTATGCTGTCATGCTCCAAGATTTATGGTTCAGTTTACCATATTTATTTCATTTTACACTATACCTGTACAACATTTTTTAATGTAATAAATACACTTCATTTACTATAATAAATGGTGTATGTTATGTTGTGCACTACCCTAGACTATATGAACTCCAAATGCATAATTATCCCTCGTGCAGTTCTATTTCAACTCAGCCTTCGGCCTCGTTGAAATAAAACTGCACTCAGGATAATCATGCATTTGTTGTGCACATAATCTAGTATAGTGCACTCCACATCGTACACTACAGTGCACTCTCGTTATAAAGAACACTGATACAGGGCACTCCCGTTATAACGAAGTCCTCGGGACCGACGCTTTTATTTCGTTAAATCAACATTTTGTTGTAACCGAACAAATAAAAATACGATGAAAACAATGAAATTTTTTGTGTGTTGTGTCTTATTACATTGTCCATGTATATTGTACTTATAATAAAAGGCAAGGTTAGGCACTTTGATGTGGCATAAATCTGGATCAATTTTACATTTATAAAGATCATAAAAATATTTTAAAATCAATATTTTTTTAGAGAATGGTAAACTGAAATCACCGCCAGTTAATTGAACATGTAAGCGGCATGAAATGCACCCAAATAGATGATTACAGCCTTTGAATCCCACCCCCTAAGGACCATTCCTGCCAAGTTTGGGCCAAATCCAATCATGCAATTTGAAGCTGAAAATATGTAAAAGTTTACGCACGACGCACCACGAACGATGCACGACGGACGAAAAGTGATCGCAATAGCTAACTTGAGCCTTTGGCTCAGGTGAGCTAAAAACTAACACACAGTGACAATGTCTTGAAGTACAAGAGTTTCATTCCTTTTTTTGGGCCTTACCTTTTCGTCTTCTACTGTGCACAGGATTTGAAGCTTTTTTATGCCGTAGCAAACTGGGACGAGTTTACCTGGTAAATCCAAAATAATTGCACAGAAAATTAGAAAACAGAATCATACAATGCAATACTAAAGTACAATTTTTTATTTTATGAAAATCACTTCCATAAGACACAAGGTAGACTGGAAGATTTTGTAATATAAGTTTCTTTAAGAGAGTGTATTGTCCCATGAATAATAAGTACCAACACACCTGGTTCGTTAGCCCCCCTCCCCCCACCATAGAACATCCAGATTTTTTTTTTTTGATTGACATTCTACATTTTCTAAAGAATCTTAGCTTAAAGCAGAAATGCCAACCTCTTATGAATAAAAAAAAATTAGTCTGGAAAAAATTGGCTTGAAAAAAGTATTTTTTAATCTATTTTCCACAGGAGTCTGCACAAAGTGATCCCACATAAAAAAAAATGTATTTTGGGGCATTTTTGTCTAGATCACAAGTATTTGCAACTAAATAAAGTACTAAATACTGCCAAAAAAAGGAACAGTTGGCATCACTGCTAAATGGCAATGATAGCATTGGGAGCTGCTAAGAATTCCTCAAGAATCTGATGAGTTAAAACATATACCAATGTATAAACTGATTCAGACTCATTTGGTTCTTGAGGCATTCATGTCACTGCCCTTTAAAGTGGAATGAAACCCAGACACATTCTTGCATTTAGAGATTACAGAACAATGCAAGAAGGAAATTAGTGAAAGTTTGAACAAATTTGGTTGAATGGTTCAAAGACTTATGTTTGTTCAAAGTTTATTTGATCCTTGTTATGGAGGACTGTTAAATTGGCAACTCTACCAGGTTTTTAGATGAAAGTGTGGAGAACTCTCCATTGGTTTTGTACACAAATTTTCACTTAAACACACTTTTTAACAAATATCTGATTTGGTCTTGCTTGTTGTGCAAGTATGACCTAGTAAACATGATTCTACATGTTTTTCTGAAAGAATTTAGATACCTTCTCAACTGACACTTCAGAAACCTGCAAATTATTGAAAATTTGTGTACAAATCTAATGGGAAGTTCTCCACACTTTCATCTGAAAAGTGGGTAGAGTTGCCAATTTAAGGATCCTCCACAACAAGGATTAAATAAACTTTGAACAATCATAACTCTTGAACCGTTCAACCAAATTTGCTCAA
>JZLH01S0052949.1:28794-48192 GCA_001188425.1 Eucidaris tribuloides | reverse complement strand
GGATATATGATGTTGCGAGATGCCGGATGAGCGCTACATCATTGACGTTTTCTAGTTTAACATTTACCGTATTTATCTTCACCGAAAATGTAACAACACCGCACAAGGCGACGATAGTTTCATTGCATGTGGTTAGAATACGTAAAATATTAGTAAGGAAAAGGTTATCGTACTTTTCTCATAACTGTCTCTGTTGCCCACATGAATTAACGTGTGAGTCCGCCATGGGGCTAACGCATAGCAATTAGCCCCATGCTTGCAGGGGTGGATCAGTGTGGTTGTATATGTACATGTACAGTCAAATGTGCCTCAATGACCACCTCTCTATAGCAGCTAATCTGCACACATTTGCTATTAAAATGATTCCCCTGGAGACAAATCATGTGTTAAAACCCTATCTATAGCAGCCAAATGTCTATAAAAGCCACAAAATTTGTTTCTGTTGGGTGGCCACCGTATGTGTTTGTGTGTTTATGGGTGGGTGTGTGGATGGATGGGGATGGATGAGTGGGGGTGGGCTCTGAAAATGCATCAGTAACACAAATTATTAGATCGTGTGGCTTGATGCTGTTGAAAGCATTGATGTCTGTGACAAATTCCATCATAGTATTATTCCCTATTATTTAACAGACTTCTCAATACACAATGGATGATGTCAACAATGATGGAGAAGTCCTGAATTCCTACTGCGAGTTGAAGACCAAACTTGCATGCCACTATGCCAGCGCAGAACAGTTTGACAAAGCCTCCGAGATACATACTGAAATACTGGCATTGAGGGAAAAGTAATTTTAGTCTCGTAATGTTTTGGTTCTTTGCTCTTCTCCCACCTTTTCCATCTTCTTCCCCTCCTACTCCTTTGTCGTCTCCTCATCCCATCCTCTTCCTTCATTTTCTTCTTTTTCTCTTATCTGATTTCATCTTCCATTCACATCTGTTCCTCATTCTACTCCTTCTTCTCCTCCCTCTTTCTCTTCATCTTCTTTTTCCTCTTCTCATCTTATTTCATCTTGCTGTTGTATCTGCTCCTCTTTCTACTGCACCTTTTCCTCATCCTTCACTTTCCTTTTCCTCTTCCTCTCATTTTTATGCCTCCGCCCCATTAGGGAACCGGAGGCATTATGTTTTCGGGTTGTCCGTCCGTGTGTCCGTGCATCCATAGGTGCGTGCGTCCGTACGTCCGTACGTCCGTGCGTCCGCACTTTCTTGTGAATAAGATTACTCAAGTACCGCTGGAGGGATTTTAATGAAACCTGGACCAAGGATGGACCACTAGGCAAGGATGAATTGATTAGATTTTGGGACAAATCCATCAAGGGTCAAAGGTCAAAGGTCAATGAACTTTGTCCTAAAATGCCATTTTCTGCTTATAACTCTAGTTAGGAGTGATCACTGTTAATTAAATTTGGTAGTTAGGTTAAGAAACAAAAGACAAATATTTTGGTAGAGTCACAGGAGTCACAAGTCAAGGTCAAGGGTCAAAGGTCAATGAACTTTGTCCGTAAATGCCATTTTCTGCCTATAAGTTCAGGAAGGAGTGCTCACTGTTGCTGTAATTTGGCAGTTAGGTTCAAAACCAAAAGACAAATATTTAGGAAGATTCACAGGGGTCAAAGGTCAGGGTCAAGGGTAAAGGTCAATGACCTTTGTGCAAAAATGTCATTTTCTGCCTATACCTTCAGTTAGGAATGCTCACTATTGATGTAATTTGGTGCTTAGGTTGAAAACCAAAAGACAAATATTTTGGTAGAGTCACAGGGGTCAAAGGTCATGGTCAAAGGTCAAAGGTCAATAACCTTTGTGGAAACATGCCCTTTTCTGCCTATAACCTCAGTTAAGAGTGCTCACTGTTGATGTAATTTGGTGGTTAAGTTCAAAACCAAGAGACAAATATTTTGGCAGAGTCACAGGGTCAAAGGTCAGGGTCAAAGGTCAATGAACTTTGTGCCAAACGTATAACTTCAGTTATGAGTGCTAACTGTTGATATACTGTAATTAGGTTGTTAGCTGCTACATAGTGGGCGCCTGGGCGGAGGCATACCCATTGACTGCGCGCAGTCGAACTTCTCTAGTCTCATCTTATCTCATCTCCCTTTTGCATCTGCTCTTCTTTCTATTGCCCTTTTTCCTCCTCCGTCTCCTCTTCCTTATCCTCGCCCTCCTTCTTCTTCCTCTACCTGTTCCTCTTCTCATCCTGTTTTTTTCTTCCCTTTGCATTCCCTTTTTACTCCCCTTTTTCCTCCTCCTCCTTCCTCGTCCTCTTCCTCTTCTCGTCTTGTTTCATCTTCCCTTTGCATCTCATTCTACTGCTTCTTATTGTCCTCATTCACCTTCCTTCTCTCGTCCTCATCCTTGCCAATCTTTCTCCCCTGACCTGTTCCTCTTTGTTCTCATCCCGTTTTTTCCTGCTATTACCTTTGCTCTTGCTGTAGTTTGCTTTTACCTTTTTTCTTCCTCCCCTTTTCTTCTTTTTTCCCTCTTCTCATCCTTCTTCCTTTTGCCAGGGCTTTTTCCCTCTTTGTCTTCCTTCTTGCAGACTACAAACATATTCCATACTTCCATGTGCAGTATGCTGAAACAATATACAAATATTGGAGTGTGGCGTATAACTGTGTGATTGCTCCCACGTTCATTGCAGCTTTTCACCCTTTCATTTCACCTTTACCTGTACCTTTTTTATCTTTTTTTCCTTCAATGATCATTTAATCCAAACCACTGGAGTCATTTTCTGGACATCTTTCACATATTTAACCTGTACGCTGGCTGTGGGAACTGGAAGTACTTTGTGTCAACTCTTTCTTAACCATTTACTTGCTACAGTCGACCACTGTCACCAATGCTGGCTCGCTATCTTCAACTCTGGTCGACGGTCCGCATAGAAATAGTGCCTATTTAATTGCACAAGAACAATCTATTTCTTGTTCTTTCATCTATTCACATCCTCCCCCAAGTACGGACAATACATTATTTTCTGTCAAGTACAGGGTCACTCATGTATGAGTGCAGTTGTTTACAATACACTGTTTATTGGGGGATCTGAAAATAACCCAACAGCCTGGGGTTTCATAATCCACAGGGCAACGGGTAAATTACAGAATCCTGAAGGTCCAGATAGCTTTGCATTTTAGCAGAGGGTTTCTGATCCATTTAAGACATACCACACATCTATCAGTCTGTTTACAATATAATCCAGCTGTTGATATCTGTCAACATTTCTGACTGCATTTCACCACCATACATCAGAGTGATATGGGCAGGAATCATACTTGAAATTTGGGACACTTGCCAGTTTTCCATGGACACCTACAACTACATGTAGCACAGCCTCAACATCTGCAAGAAGGGCAATAAATCAAATTCCTACAATACAACTTTCTTACACAAAGCACAGGGCTATTCCTTGTCATCAAGACTGGCCCAGTTGTAATCCCATGAACCCTCACCTTGGTTTTCTTGGTGTCAATTCATAGATTTTTCAACTGCATACCCAAGTTCAAATTTTTAAATGTACAAGGATGAGCTTTCTTCTTATCTAGATGCAAATTTTCCTGCAGCTGCCGAACCATCTAACCAGTGTGAGTTGTGCCTTGCATGAACTCAACTTGCAAAACATCAACTATGCATGCATCCAGTTACTCCACAATTCTCTCGTAGCTTCAAGAGATATTGTCCACTAGCTTCAGGCACCTGTTTTTGTACTTTCCAAAGTCACACCTTTACCCTTGAAACAGTTTACTCTTATGCACTGAATTAATTCTGAGGGGATAATAATGATTATTGTTAATTTGATATTTTCTTTAAATCTTACTTTTCTTATTGCACCATTGATACTGATAACCTATATTCTATAGATGTTGCTTAAGCATTATTGCCATTTGTCGCCTTTTCTAGTACAAACGTAACAGAGAAAACATATTCTTACGATTGTTGAATTTAATTGCACAAACGTGCAAAATTGCAACATTCATGTGCAAAGGGATAAAAATACTCTTCCAAACACTAGGAATTGTGACCTCTTAAAGCTCAGTGACATGATTGGCAGAAATAAAAAATGCATTTAGAACCATACTAGTTGAAAGATAAACCAAATGTACACCAGCTGGAGTGGATCTGCTGGCTGGAAGGATTTGTCTTGAGTTTGTTTACTTAAGGAGAATCAAGCATGAACAGGCCAGCAGTTTAATTTTATTGGGCATGATAGATTTAATCCCATAGAAGGGCTACACTACAAATTTGTCTGTTACAAGGCATACTGATGACATTATTTTAAAATGAGTCAACTTTTGATTACAAATTTTCACAAGCTAGCAATCCCTGCATTGATTCTAGAACAGTTTTTACCCCAAGTTGAGGATTACCCCCAATCATGTCATTTACCTTTAACAATCAGACTTAACAACTTGGTAATAAAGTAAAGACCATTGTTTCCAGGGGTCTTTAACAGACACATTTCATCGTATGAATGGACATTGTCATCCATTCTCTCTCAAATATGATGGTGGACCTTCATAGAATTGGCCTACATCCAAATTCTCCCTATCCCAACAGAACTCTTCATTCGAGGCACTTTCCTATTGGCCATAACAGGTCAGATCTGTCACCAATTACATCCCAGTATTTCACCATGTTTTGCTTAGCTACCATATTAAGCTTGATTATTTCTTAATTATCACGTCACTTCACTTTCTATTACTTGGTTGCTTCTGGACTGCATATTTACAAGCTACATGTCATCTGTGATGAATGAATTATATACCACATTGATTTTTTTTTTGCATTTGATTTATTGTTTAAGCTTTTCATTTTTTTTTATAGTCTCAACTTTGTCTTGCATTTATGTCAACCATACTCATGGCAAGAAATGTCTGTCTTTGTGCATATGCAGAAAGGTGGCAGATATGTCAGGAGAATAATTTTCTGGCACACCCACTTGCAAATTGCCAGTCTGCAAATATGTTGAAAGGCGGGAATTTTGTGCTGTAACTTTTTGATGATTTGCATGATATGGTTATGAATTTGCAAGGTGGTGTCCTAAAATTAACAAGGTCTTACCACACAACTATGATAATTGATATCACACATTTAAATTCCATTCAGATATATAATAAATTGTAATAAAGCCTGCAATATAAATTAGCTTTTTCACTTTAGAAAAAGAAGAAAATGACAATAAACATAGGAAGTAACACCTGTTCATTCTTAGATGATTCTATAATGCACCACTGTGTGTGTTCTACTTTACTAAATCTTGGTTGAACCATTACTTATAGGGAATGGTGTATTCTGATGTAGCATATCCTTCCCCTACCCCATCTCCTACACCTAAACCGAGATGATCATCATATGAAATGTCACATTTTTATCTGTAGTTTCCCCATAGGTTTATTCAACTCTTTCAGTACAACATTCCGAAAATTCACATGCAAAGCTTCGAGACTTTCACTGCAGTTGTAGTGAGATGTTAACAAAAAATAAGCAGTTATAATGACTTGTGTTTTATTTTATCCTACAGACATGTGGATAAAGTGGACTTGGGTAAGTCCTACATTGCAGTGACACTCAACAATCTGGGCTACATCAAACACAGGCAGCATCTCTTCAAAGAGGTTCGTTCATAAACTTTGGCTATTTCACCATTTTCTCTTTTTTCAGGAGGAGGATGTTTTGGGGGTAAGGATGAAGCTGAGTTAAATACACTGATTACCATTGTAGAGGATAGCTGACCTACATGATAGTGTTTGAATGGACAAAGAAACACCCTAGAACACAACATTTTACATAGTTATGTTATTGTTAGTAATAGATATTGGCATTGAATTAATGTCCTGGAGATGAAAATTCTGTAATGTAACAGTGTTTGGGGAGAACTGGAATGATCATTTATTTTCACTTTTTGAAAGCACTTAATGATCCTTTTGAAATGCAATTTTTCAAGGGCTTATCAAGGACACTACTGGCATAGAGGATCATGTAGCTCAGATTTTTCTAAACTGGAAACATTGTTATATGGTGTCTTCAGATTTAATCGTAAACTATTAATCCTTTCTCCAACTTTAAGTGTCATACTATTGCCCAATCATAGGTGCAAATATCTTGAGCTGAAATCAGCAATTTTTTTCTTCCTTTTTTTTTGGGGGGGGGGAAACAGGGTGGGAAATGGGCATCACTGTTTAATTATGTTTGTTAGTGAATGGATTAGTTGGTGAATGGGTTTGTTGGTTATTTGGTTGGGTTTGGTTGGTGTGGGTTAGGTTGGGTTGGTTGGTATGAGTTTGGTAGGTGGGGGGCTTATAAGGTTATACATCCTAGTTTTACAAAATCAAACAATTTGCTAAATTATTTGAATGAGTTGTGTAGTGCAGGTAGAGCTTATTCCGACAAATGTCTCAGTACATTAATTAATGTTTTGCATTTGTTCATTACTGAATTTACCTGTGTTTACCCCCCACAACAGGCTGAAGGGTTTTACCGACGCACACTCGCTCTTCATCGTGAGGCGCATGGCAACAACCACGAGCTTGTGGCCAGTTCTCTCAACAATCTTGCCATTTTGCTCTACGGCCAAGAAGAGTATGCAGAGGCATACACACTGTTCGAAGAATCATTGCAGGTAGGTGTGCAGTATTGACCAGTAAATTCATTTTTTTGGGGGGGGGGCGGCAAGAGTGTTGCCAGAGTTTTTATACTTTTACCAGTACCTTGAAATATAATTGCTATTTCATCCTGAAAATAATCTAACAAATTGTGATAATGTCTGCCGTAATAATTTTGGATAACTCAGATTGAAATTATCTTTGGAAATAATAAAAACTGTTTTCAAGAGTTTATCAGATCTCTCACTTTAAATCACCCACTGATCTATGATGACGTCTTCTTTGGCCAGCTACCCCAGATGTTGGTGGGATCTTCCTCAACTTTCAGGAATGGGGGGGGGTGTATTTTCAAAAATGTTTGTATCTTTTAAAACCACCCACAGATCTCATAGATGTCTTTTTGTCCAGCTCCCTCCCCTTCCCCTCCAAATGTTGGTGAGACTTTCCTAAACTTTCAGAGGAGGGGTAAGGGATATTTTTGAAAAATGTATAATTATAAAACTTTCTCTTTTAATCACCCACAGGTGTATGAGGATGTCTTCTTCGGCCAGCTGCCTCCCGATGTTGGTGGGACCTTCCTCAACTTTGCCATGTGTACAGCCAGGCTGGCTGACAAGGGGTTAGAAGATGTGGAACCACTGTACAAAAGGTAAAGATCAAAGGCCAAGTAGTCGGAGGTAAACTTGTTGCTTATGGTGCCCAAGATATCTTGGACTTTCCTCAACTTTGCTATGTGTATGGCAAGGCTTGCTGGCAAGGGATTCGAAGATGTAGAACCACTGTACAAAAGGTAAAGATCAAAGGCCTAGTCATGAAAGAAGTAGGTACAATTTTAGTTACTAAACCTGTTCTTTACCATTTGAATTTATGAATAAGTAATGGACATGGTGTGTACATATTCACAATTTCATTTTGCCTTGCTAAGCAAAATACTACGTGTGCATGCATTTTTATGAGCCTTACATTGTCTTGCAAAAGTGTTTTATTCAGTACTGACAATTAATGTACAGCAACGACCAAATGTTTGAAAATGAAATTTGGCAGCGGAAGTCTTAAAGAGTAAAAACTGGTTCAGTTATTATCCCCTCGCCCGATAAAGTCGGGAGGGGATATAGAAACGCCGCTGTCCGTCCGTCCGAAACACTGGTTTCCGTTCAATAACTTTAGTAATGTTTGATGGATTTTCATGAGATTTAGTATGGAGGTACATGATATCAAAATACAGCCCAACTTCGGTTTCGGAGGTTGTAGCTCAAAGGTCAAAGGTCATAGCTCATTAAATGCGAAAACTGGTTTCCGTTCGATAACTTTACTAATATTTGACACATTTTTATGAGATTTGGTATGAAGGTACATGATATCAAAATACAGCCCAAGTCCAATTTTGGAGTGTGTAGGCAAAAGGTCAAATGTCATAGCTCAATAAATGCGAGAACAGGCAAGTCTAAATGTCTGGAAGCCAGACTAGGGCATATGTAGCTTTGCCCATAAACTGTTTGATATTAATGCAAATTCTTTGCATACTATTCTGAGAAAGGTTGCTCTTAACAACCGGACAGCTTGCTGGAGGCTTGCCAGACATATCAACAACTAATGTATGCAATTTGCAATTTTGGTATTGAAAATTTATTCATAAGAACAGGTGAGAAAAATAACTCTGCACTAGGCTTCAGAAGAGAAAACATCCATAGATTAAAAAGAATTATTTTGAAAAAGTATGTAGGCTACCATATCAGAAATCTTATCACTTATGGGGAAATATAAGGGGCATAATTGATTAGATTATCAGGCCTGCAGTGTAGCTTGATTGGTTTTCTCAAAATATTTTTTTGTGCGAAATGTCCTGAGTTTTTATTCAAAATTAGGGGTAAGGGTAGTTTTTTGCATAATTTTCCTGTTTATTTATTTGAAAGGAAAATAAAATTATGATAAGCTAATTCTGCAAAAAAATGAGGGGAAATTCAGAAAAGACCTATATTCATTAAATATGTAAGAATAGCTAATTACAAGTTCAATGACTTTAGTAATGTTATCCAGATTTTGATTTTCAAGTATGTATGCCAAAGGGCAAAGTTTGCACTAAATATGCATATGTATGCTACATGTATATGTACCGGGCGAGGGGATGCTACGCTTTGTGTTGTTCCTTGTTGTGTCCTTAGTTTGGGACTTTTTCCAACTTTTTCATTATCTTTTAGTGTTCATCATATTATTGTCCTAAAATTTCTTTAAATAATTTTTGTCCATTGGAATATTTATCAAAAGCCAATTAAGCTGGCCCTGCTGCATTTTGAAGACTGTTTAGATTAACACCAAATCTAAATAGTTGAAAGACCTGTTTTTTGAAAGAAAAATTAAAGTTTCCAATGATTGACTGGAGAAAGACATAATGTCAAAGGCAGGGGATCTCATTTTCAACCCTTCAGAAATACAGTAAAACGTCAAAAAGAAACACTCTGTCTTCAAATTCATTAAAGATGAAAAAATTGCAAAAAATTGACTTTTCTAGCCTACCTTTTTTGGGGAGGGGGTGGATTACTGATAATCTTTTGGGGGACTTTTAGTGGTTTTGAAGAGGGGTGTCCACTAATAATTGTACCTAACTACATGTTTCCACACTATACATATTTCCATCATTTCCGTTTGTATCTCCACCAGAGCCCTAGAAATCCGGATCAATGCAGTCGGTAAAAATCACCCGACTGTGGCCCAGACGTACACCAGCTACGGATCATATTTGGCTCGGATCGGGCAGGTGGAGAGAGCCCTCGCTATGACACTGGATGCACTCAAAATATCAGAGGTACTTATTTAATTATATTTTATCAGAGTACTCCATTTTGAAAGAATATTGCATTGGAATTATTGTATGGGAATGGTTCACTTCAAATGTAATAAAAAGTTGTAGGATTGACAGTTTAAACAGGTGAAAATTTAGATTTGTGTGTTAGTACTTTTCAGCATGATGATTTGTGGAGAGGTTTTGTTTCAAAACGAAGTGTTTTCTTGTTTTCAACTGACCTCTTTTGTGATTTTCAGAGTTGTCATGGAAGACGAAACTATGACGTCGCCAATGACAAGCGATATCAATAGTATCATGTTTTTTAAACCTCCTTGACATATTATTCCAGCATACAATAACATTATGGACAAATAGTTTATTCATACTACTGAATGAGGCATCATTTGATTAAAAAAAAATAGATGACATACAGTTGGTCGATCAGAAAAACAACACACAAAAGCAAAAAAATATTTTATTTCCATGCGTATATTGTCCACTTCATCCATAGAAGAGCTTTGGTTTGATAAGTGCATTATCCCTATATTAATTGACCCCCCCCCCCCTCCTTGACATATTTCGCAACTACTCCGGAGCGAAAAAATTTTGACCGCGTTGCTTGCTGACTTTTATGTCTCCGCAACGAAGTTGCCGGAGGCATCATATTTTCGGGTTGTCTGTCCGTGCGTGCGTGCGTCCATCCTTCCATCCATCCGTCCGTTACCGCTTCTCATTACCACGATAACTTAAGAACCTTCAATTGGAGTTTTTATGTAACTAGGACCAAGTATGTACTATAGAGGCACCAATGAACTGATTAGATTTTGGAGCTGAAAGGTCTAAAGATCACTGGGCCTAAAATATGTCTGATTTAGGCTCGTTACCACGATAACTTGAGAACGGCTGGTCGGATTTTCTTGTAACTTGGGTGAAGAATGTATTATGAAGCACCAATGAACTTATTAGATTTTGGAGCTCAAAGGTCAAAGGTCACCGGGCCTAAAATATGTCTGATTTGGGCTCGTTACAGCAATAACTTGAGAACAGCCTGTCGGATTTTCATGTAACATGGGTGAAGTGTGTATTATGAGGCACCAATGAACTGATTAGATTTTGAAGCTGAAAGGTCAAAGGTCACCGGGCCTAAAATATGTCTGAATTGAGCTCGTTGCCACGATTACTTGAAAACGGCTGGTCGGATTTAGATGCGACAAGTAGTAGATAAACCCACCCGCGGTGAAGTAACTCTGGATTTGATTATTACTGATATACACCCATGGTATGATGAACCCCAAATATTATCACCGGTTGGTCGAGGTGGAGACCACAACGCGGTATTTTGGACACCAAAATCGTCAAGTGCGCCTCCGCGGAATGTGATAAAGAAGCGCACAGTTCGGCCCATGAGAGACTCGTCGATACGAGAATTTGGCACGTGGATAACTAGCCAAGATTGGTTGGAGGTGATGAACGGCGAAAATACACAACAAAAATGTGATGCTTTTTATGAAACGGTTAATAAAGGCTTACATGAATACTTCCCCACTAAAACAATCAAAAAGCACAGCAGGGATAAGCCGTGGATAACCGCATTAGAAATAGTGCCTATTTAATTGCACAAGAACAGTCTATTTCTTGTTCTTTCATCTATTTCAATCCTCCCACACCCACCACACAAGTACGGACAAATACATTAATTTTCTGTCAAGTACAAATCACACAGGTCACTCAATGTATGAGTGGGCAGTTGTTTACAATCACACGTGTTTATTGGGGATCTGAAAAACCCAACAGCTACTAAACTTGGGGTTTTCTGATAATCCACAGGCAAACGGGTAAATTACAGAATCCTGAGTCCAGATTAGCTTTGGCATTTGGGGCAGAGCGTTTCTGATCCTTAAGACATACACACATCTATCAGTCTGTTTACATATAATCCAGCTGTTGATATCTGTCACATTTCTGACTGCAATTCACCACCATACATCAGAGTTGATATGGGCAGGAAATGCATACTTGAAATTTGGACACTTGCCACAAGTTTCCATGGCAACACCGTACAACTTACATTAGCACAGCCTCAACATCTGGCAAGAAGGGCAATAAAATTCAAATCCTACAATACAAACTTTAATCAGACACATAAGCAGCAGGGCTATCCTTGTCCATGCACAAGACTGGCCCAGTTGTAATCCCAGTGAACCCTAGCACCTTGGTTTCATCTACTCCATTATATTCTTGTGTCAATCATAGATTTTTCAACTGCATACCAGTTCAAATTTTTAAATGTCACACAACGATGAGCAATTATCTATCACCACTTATCTAGATGCAAATTTCCTGCAGCAGCGTGCCCGAACCATCTACCAGTGTGGAGTTGTGCCTGGCAGAACTCAAACTTGCAAAACATCAACTTATGGGCATGCTCCCCCCAGTTACTCCAGCAAATCTCTCGTACTTCAAGAGATAATGTCCACGTACTCCACGGCAACTGTTTGTACTTTCCAAAGTCACCTTTACTCCCTTGAAACAGTTGTACGTCCTTAGTGCACTGAATTAATTCGAGGGATAATACCAATGATTATTGTTAATATTGATATTTTCTTTTAAATCTACTTTTCTTATTGCCAGTTGATATGATAACGCTATATTCCTATAGATTGTGGCTTAAAGCATTATTGCCATTTGTCCGCCTTTTCTAGTACAGAACGTAAGCAGAGATAAACATATTCTTATCGATTGTTTGAATCTTAATTGCACAAACGTGCAAAATTGCAACATTCCATCCCTCAAAGGGATAAAAATAACCACTACACAACTTAATCCAAACACACTCAGAATTGTTGACCTCTAAAGCTCAGTGACTATGATTGGCAGAAATAAAAATGCATTTAGAACCATAACACAACACCAACACACCACTAGTTGAAAGATAAACCAATGTACACCAGATGGAGTGGATCTGCTGGCTGGAAGGATTTGTCTTGAGTTTGTTTACTTAAGGAGAAATCAAGCATGAACAGGCCAGCAGTTTAATTTTATTGGGCATGATAGATTGTAATCGCCCATAGAAGCTAAACTACAAATTTGTCTGTTACAAGGCATAACTGATGGACATTATATTTAAAAATGAAAGTCAACTTTGATTACCAAAATTTTTCACAGTTAGAATCCCTGCAGAGTACTTTGATTCTAGAACAGTTTTTATACCCCAGCTTAGAGGCACATTCTACACTCACCCATCAATACCGTCCATTTACCTTTAACAATCAGACTTAAACAACTTGTAATAAAGTATAAGACCCAATTCAGATTCCAAAGGAGGTCTTAATATAACAGACATGACATTCATGGCGCTAATGAACCTGGGACGAGTGTCATCCATTATCTCACATCACCAATATGATGGGGACGCTCATAGAATTGGCCTACATCAAATTTCTCACTATCCCAACAGAACTCTTCATTCGAGGGCACTTTACTATTGGGCATAACAGGTCAGATCTGTCACGCATTACATCCCAGTATTTTCACCATGTTTTGCTTAGCTAACCATAGTTAAGCTTGATTATTTCCTTATTATCAGCGTCACTTCACTTTCTATACTTGGTTGCTTGGACTGCATATTTACATAGCTACATGTCATCTGTGATGAAGTGAAATTATATACCAGCATTGATTTTTTCTTTGCATTTTGATTTATTGTGTTAAGCTTTTCATTTTTTTTTATATGTTCTCAACTTTGTCTTGCATTTATGTCATACCATACTCATGCAAGAAATGTCTGTCTTTGTGCATGATGACCAGATAGAAGGCATGGCGACCTATGTCAGAAGAGAAGATAATCTATTGCCTGTGTCAAGAGCTTACTCCCACTGTGCAAATTGCCAGTCTGCAATATGTTGAAAGGGCGGGAATTTTGTGCTGTAACTTTTGATAGGATTTTGCATGATATGGTTATGAAATTTGCAAGGTGGTGTCCTAAATTAACAAGGCTTACCACACAACTATGATAATTGATATCACACATTTAAATTCATTCAGATATATTAATAAATTGTAATAAAGCCTGCCAATATAAAATTAAGCTTTTATCACTTTAGAAAAAGAAGAAAAATGACAATAAACATAGGAAGTAACACGCTGTTCATTCTTAGATGATTCTATAATGCAACGCACCGGTGTGTTCTAACCCTTTACTAAATCAATGGTTGAACGCATTACTTATCAGGGAATGGTGTATTCTGAATGTAGCATAATCCTTCCCCTACCCATCTCCTACACCTAAACGCGAGATGATCATCATAATAAATGTACATTTTTATCAACATTCCGAAAATTCACATCTGCTAAAGCTTCGAGACTTTCACTGCAGTTTGTAGTGAGATCGTTAACAAAATAATAAGCAGTTATAAGACTTGGTTTTATTTTATCACTACATGACATGTGGATAAAGTGACTTGGTAAGTCCTACATTGCAGTGACATCAACAATTCTGGGCTAACATCAAACTACAAGGCAGCAATCTCTTCAAAGAGGTTCGTTCATAAACTTTGGCTATTTCACAGCATTTTCTCTCTTTTTTCAGGAGGAGGAATGTTTTTGGGGTAAGGATGATAGCTGAGGTTAAATACACTTGATTACCATTGTAGAGGATAAGCTGACCGTACTGATAGTGTTTGAATGGACAAAGAAAACCCTAGAACACAACAAATTTTACAATAGTTATGTTATTGTTAGTAATTAGATATTGGCATTGAATTAATGTCCTGGAGATGAAAATTCTGTAATGTAAACAGTGTTTGGGGAGTAACTGGAATGATCATTTATTTCACTTTTTGAAAGCACTTAAATGAATCCTTTTGAATGCAATTTTTCAAGGGCTTATGAAGGACCTATCATACTGGCAATGAGGATCATGTAGCTCAGATTTTTCTAAACTGGAAAACATTGTTATATTGGGTCTCAGATTTAATCGTAAACTATTAATCCTTTCTCCCAACTTTAAGTGTCCATACTATTGCCCCAATCATAGGTGGCAAATATCTTGAGCTGAACAGACAATTTTTTTCTTGACCTTTTTTTTTGGGGGGGGGGGAAACAGGGTGGGAATGGGGCACACTGTTTAATTATGTTTGTTAGTGAATGGATTAGTGTTGAATGGTTTGTTTGGTTATTTGGTTGGGTTTTGGTTGGTGTGGTTAGGTTGGGGTTGGTTGGTATGAGTTTGGTAGGTGGGGGGCTTATAAGGTATACATCCTAGTTTTTACAAAATCAAACAATTTGGCTAATTATTTGAATGAGTTGTGTAGTGCAGGTAGAGCTTATTCAGAAAATCGTCTCATGTACATTAAATTAATGTTTGAGCATTTGTTTATCATTACTGAATTTACCTGTGTTACAGCCCCCACAACAGGGCTGAAAGGGGGTTTTTTTTTTTTTTTTACTCGACGCACACTCGCTCTTCCATCGTGAGGCGCATGGCAACAACCACGAGCTTGTGGCGGCAGTTCATCTTAACAATCTTGCCATTGCTCTACGGCCAGAAGATATGCAGAGCATACACAGCGTTCGAAGAATCATTGCGGTAAGGTGTGGCAGTAATTGACCAGTAAATTCATTTTTTTTTTTTTGGGGGAGGGGGGGCGCAAGAGTGTTGGCCCAGAGTTTTTTATACTTTTACGGCATACCTTGAAATATAATTGCTATTTCATCTCCTGAAAAATAATCTACAATTGTGATAATGTCTGCCGTAATAATTTTGGATAACTAGATTCGAAATTATCTTGGAAATAATAAAAACGTTTTCAGAGTTTATCAGATCTCTCAACTATTAAATCACCAGACACGATCTATGATGACGTCTTCTTTGCCAGCTAACCCAGATGTTTGGTGGGATCTTCCCTCAACTTTCAGGAATGGGGGGGGTGTATTTTCAAAAAGTGTATCTTTAAAACCCCCACAGATCTCATAGATGTCTTTTGTCCAGCTCCCCTCCCCTTCCCTCCAAATGTTGGTGAGACTTTCCTAAACTTTTTCAGAGGAGGGTAAGGGATATTTTTGAAAAATGTATAATATAAAAACTTTCTCTTTTAATCACCCACAAAGGTGTATGAGGATGTCTTCTTCGGCCGCTTGCCTCCCGATGTTGGTGGACCTTCTCAACTTTGCCATGTTGTTACAGCACAGGCTTGGCTGAACAAGGGTTAGAAGATGTGGAACCACTGTACAAAAGGTAAAGATCAAAGGCCAAGTAGTCTCGAGGTAATACTTGTTGCTTATGGTGCCCAAGATATTCTTGGACTTTCCTCAACTTTGCTATGGTATGCAAGGCTTGCTGGCAAGGGATTCGAAGATGTAGAACCACTGTACAAAAGGTAAAGAATCAAAGGCCTAGTCATAGAAAGAAGTAGGTAACAATTTTGTTACTAAAAACTGTTTCTTTACCATTTGAATTTATGAATAGAGTAATGGAATGGTGTGTACATATTGCCACAATTTCATTTTGCCTTGCTAAGGCAAAAATACATAAGTGTGCAATAGCATTTTTATGAGCCTTACATGTCTTGCACAAGTGTTATTCAGTACGACATTAATGTAGCAGCAACTAGACCAAATGTTTAAAATGAAATTTGGGCACGAAGTCTTAAAAGAAGAAAAACTGGTCAGTTACTTTCGCCCTCGCCCTGATAAAGTCGGGAGGGAATAGAAACGCCGGCTGTCCCGTGTCCGTCCCGAAACAGCTGGTTTCCGTTTCAATAACTTTAGTAAATGTTTTGAGTGGTATTTTCATGATGATTTATATGAGGTAATGATATCAAAATACAGCCCAACTCGGTTTCGGAGGTTTGTAGCTCAAAGGTCAAAGGTCATAGCTCATTAAATGCGAAAACTGGTTTCCGTTCGATAACTTTACTATATTTGGACACATTTTTATGAGAGTTGTATGAAGGTACATGATATCAATAATACAGGCCAAGTCCAATTTTGGAGTGTGTAGGCAAAAGGTCAAATGTCATAGCCATATAAATGCGAGAACGGCCAAGTTCTAAATGTCTGCGAAGCCAGACTAGGGCATATGTAGCTTTGCCCAAAACTGTTTCGATATTAATCAAATTCTTTGCATACTATTCTGAGAAGGTTGCTCTACAACCGGACAGATTGCTAGGAGGCTTGCCAGACATATCAACAACTAATGATCAATTATGCAGATTTTTGGTATGAAAATTTATCATAAGAACAGGTGAGAATAACTTGACGAACAAAGAGAGCTAGGCTTCAGAAGAAGAAAACATCCATAGATTAAAGAATTATTTTTGAAAAGTATGTAGGCTACATATCAGAAAATCTATCACTTATGGAAATATAAAGGGGCATAAATTGAATTAATTATCAGCCAGGTGTAGCTGATGGTTTTCTCAAAATCATTTTTTTGTGCGAATTCCTGAGTTTTTTATTCAAAATTAGGGGTAAGGGTAGTTTTTTGGGGGCATAATTTTCCCTGTTTATTATTTGAAAGGAAAAATAAAATTATGAATAAGCTAATTCTGCAAAAAAATGAGGGGAAATTCAGAAAAAAGAACTATATTCATTAAATATGTAAGAATAGCTAATTACAAGTTTTCAATGACTTTAGTAATGTTTATCAGATTTTGATTTCAAGTAGTATGGCCAAAGGGCAAAGTTTGGCACTAAATAATGCATATGTATGCTACATGTATATGTACCGGGCGAGGATGCTACGCTTTGTGTTGTTCCTTGTTGTGTCTTAGTTTGGGACTTTTTCCAAACCTTTTTCATTATCTTTTAGTGTTCATACATATTATTGTCTAAAATTCTTAAATAATTTTTGTGCATTGAATATTTATCAAACAAGCCAAATTAAGCTGGCCTGGCGCCCATTTTTGAAGACTGTTTAGATTAACACCAATTCTAAATAGTTGAAAGGACCTGTTTTTTGAAAGAAAAATTAAAGTTCCAATGATTGACTGGAGAAAGACATAATGTTCCCCCCCCCCCCCAAAGGCAGGGGATCTTATTTTCAACCCTTCAGAAATACAGTAAAAGTCAAAAGATAACACTCTGTCTCAATCATTAAAGATGAAAAAATTGCAAAAAATTGTACTTTTCAGCTACCTTTTTGGGAGGGGGTGGATTACTGATAATCTTTGGGGGGACTTTTAGTGGTTTTGAAGAGGGGTGTCCACTATAATTGTACCGTAACATAGCATGTTTCCACACTATACATATTTCCATCATTTCACGTTGTATCTCCACCAGAGCCCTAGAAACCGGATCAATGCAGTCGGTAAGAATCACGCCGACTGTGGCCCAGACGTACACAGCAGCTACGGATCTATTTGGCTCGATCGGGCAGGTGGAGAGAGCCCTCGCTATGACACTAGGATGCACTCAAATAAACATCAAGGTACTTATTAATTATAGTTGTTAATCAGAAGTTAACTCCATTTTGAAGAATATGCATTGGAATATTGTAATGGGAAGGTTTCACGTTCAATGTAAATAAAAAGTTGTAGATTGACAGTTTAAACAGGTGAACATTAGATTTGTTGTTAGTACTTTTTTCAGCATGAATATTTGTGGAGAGGTTTTGTTTCAAACGAGTGTTTTTCTTGTTTTCAACTGACCTCTTTGTGATTTTCAGAGTTGTCATGGAAAGACGATAACATATACGTCGCCAATGACAAGCGGATATCATAGTAATCGTGTTTTTTAAACCTCCTTGACATGTTATTCGCAGCATACAAATGAACATTATGGACAAATAGTTTATTCTACTACTGATGAGGCATCAATTTGATTAAAAAGAAAAATAGATGACATACATGCGCTTATTGTTTGGTCGATCAGAAAACAACACACACAAGGCAAAAAAATATTTTATTCCATGTGTATATTGTCCACTTCATCCATAAGAAGAGCTTTGGTTTGTAAGTGATTAATCCCTATATCAAATTGACGGCCCCCCCCCTTTGAGACAAATTTCGGGCGACTACTCCGCAGCGAAAAAAAATTTTGACCTCGGCGTTGCTGACTTTTTATGTCTCCGCCAACGAAGTTGGCCGGAGGCTCATATTTTCGGTTGTCTGTCCGTAGCGTGCGTGCTCCATCCTTCCATCCATCCGTGCCGTTACCGCTTCTCATTACCAACGATAACTAAGAACCTTCAATTGGATTTTTATGTACTAGGACAAGTATGTACTATTGAAGGCACCAATGACTGATTTAGATGTTGGAAGCTGAAAGGTCAAGATTCACTGGGCTAAAATATGTCTGATTTAGGCTCGTTACGACAAAACTTGAGAACGGCTAGTCGGATTTTCTTGTAACCTTGGTGAAGAAATGTATATGAAAGCACCATCCACATGAAACTTAATTAGATTGGAAGCTTCAAGAAGGTCAAAAGGTCACCGGGCCTAAAATATGTCTGATTTGGGCCTCGTTAGCAGCAATAACTTTGAGAACAGCCTGTCCGGATTTTTCATGAACATGGGTGAAAGTGTGTATTAGTGAGGCACCAAATGAACTGATTAGATTTTGAAGCTGAAAGTGTCAAGGTCACCGGGCCTAAAATATGTTCTGAATTGAGCCGTTACCGACTTACTTGAAAACGGCTGTCCGATTTTGATGTTATTTGGTGAAGTAATGTATTAAAATGGCACCAATCGACATGATTAGATTTTGGTAGCTGAAAGGTCAAGGTCACTATCGGGCTAAAATATGTCTGATTTGGGCTCAGTTACTTGCATAAACTTGATACGGCCAGTCGTGATTTTCTTGTTATTGGGCTGAAAGTATGTATTATGAGCGTAGCAAATGAACTGATAAGATTTGGAGTTGAAAGGTCAAAGGTCAAAGGTCACACAGGGCCTTAAATATGTCTGATTGGCTAATGTACTGGTGATAACTGAGTATGACTGGCGCCGATTTTGATGTAAACTGGGAGAATATCTAATATAAGGCACCAAATTTACTGATTTTCAATTTTGGAGTTGAAAGGTG
>JZLH01S0052949.1:12377-22466 GCA_001188425.1 Eucidaris tribuloides | reverse complement strand
ATTGTTTTATATGTAGTATTGTGTTCCTTTTTTTTTTAATTTGATTCAATTTTGATCTTAAATAGTGTAATAACATATGATTTTTAAATCGATTATGAATTTTATTATGTAATTAATAGTCTTATTTATGTACAAGCATCGCATTCAGCTGCTTAAAGCTGCCAATTAGATATTTTTCTTTTGTGAAATAAAATATACCATTGAATAATATAATAAGTATGTATTAAAACGGCACCAATCGACTGATTTAGATTTTGGTAGCTGAAAGGTCAAAGGTCACCGATGGCTAAATATGTTGATTTGGGCTCGTTACTTGCGATAACTATGATACGCCGTCGTGAATTTTCTTGTTACTTGGGGAGTATGTATTATGAGGTACCAAATGAACTGATAAGATTTGGAGTTGAAAGGTCAAAGGTCAAAGTCACCAGGCCTTAATATGTCTGATTTGGCTCATACTGTGATAACTTGAGTATGACTGGCGCCGATTTTGATGTAACTTGGGAGAAGATATCTAATATAAGGCACCAATTTACTGATTCATTTTGGAGTTGAGAAGGTCAGAGGTCAAAGGTCACAAGGCTCTATGTCCGAATTGATCTCATTGTTAGCAATAATTTAAGAACTTGCTTATTGGATTTGCTGTAACTTGGTCAATGGTCACATGGGCTAATTTATCTCATTGGTCTTGCTACCATGGTAACTTGAAGCTTTTCAAATTACATCAATTGGATGGGAGTGCAGACTGCGGAGGCATTACCCTTTGAATGCGCGCAGTCGAACTGCTTTAGTTACTTCAAAGTCCTGCGCAATCTTTTGAGACATTTTTCGCGAAAATCGGACTACCATTAGGCGCTGCGCGACTTTTATACATGCATGTCAGCCAGAAAATGCTCAAAAACACGTGAATTCTTGTACAAAATCAATCCAAATTGTGTTTTCAGCCAAAAATCATAGATGTATGACTGTATTTACTTTTACTGGTTGAAATGGATTAATTTTATGCTGTTTATGATTGCACAAAGTGTCCCAATAAAGTTCATCGAAAATACAATGAAAACAAAAGGTCAATAAAACAAAGAAACACATAACAAATTCACAAAACTATAAAATACATAAGAAATCAATTCTGATTCTGCAATTTTTTTGTAGATAATTGTTAGAAATGTCAAAATGAATATTTTCACCAAAAATTAGCATTCTACTAGTTATTGTAAGTGAGTTATAGGCAAAACTATATATCATACAACTTATTTGGCATAATTAATTTCTTTAAATATATAAAAAAAATTTTTGGAAAATTTTGTTGATACAGTCATCTAGTTTACATTTGGCTCTATGCGCATGCAAGTTTTGGCGCGCGATCACGCAATCGGCGCCTGGTCTTGAAATTAGCCAGTTAAAATAGGGTTAAACAGATATATTGTCTGCCCTTTTTTTCTAGATGTCAAATGGACACAGAACATAAGATACCCTGATGATCTTGAAAACATTGCCCTAGCCTACCTCAGAATGGGAAAACCTGAAGAGGCTCACCACTACTACAAGAGAGCAGGTAAACTCACATCCATGGAAGCAAATTATTAAACTATTGATGTGTCACTGATGCAATATGTGCCACAAGTTGCACTATTCCAACAAAAACGTATGAAGTAATGTTATTTGTTATTAAACTATTATAACTTTTGCTCAATGGTAGAGGAAAAGCCCTTTACCTAAATTACTGATGAAAATGGTAGGTTCTTCAAATTTGACTGTTATCACAGATTTTTGGTGAAATAGGGGAAAAACATATGATGACATACATGGTCCACTGGGGTACCAACTAGAAATCCGCCATTTTTTGTTGAATTATTATTTTTTTTTTTTAGCACTGTACCCTGGTTTACAAATAATTGATAAAGTTTATAAGTTATGTAATAAGATGAAAAATAACAAATTAGCGCTACATTTTTACCCACTTTTATAAGTTATGTCTATTGGTTGTGCACGTATGCAGCCTCTGCAAAATAACCACTGATTGATTTCAGTGATCATTACCAAAGAAAATACATTTCTGGACACAAGAGGCTACTGCACAACACAGAACACCGGGGTACAATGGTACCCCGGGTAGCGCGTGGTGCATCATATGTTCTATATGTTCGTGAACATTTTCTAATCCTAAATAAGGAACCTTACACGATCTTTTGTTACTTCTAAAATCTTGACATTGTTTCATAAAGCTTGCATTTTGAGAAATAAGGGTTAAATCTGCAACTTTTATACACAGAATTTACTCCACAATGCAGATGAAAGTTACAGCATTTTGAAGATGATACTACACCAAAAAACTTGCTTGAATGGGCACTGTTCAAAACTACACCACACATTAAGAGTTGATTAAGAAGGGTGGAAGTCTGACATCGTCTTGCATTCACAGAATGTAGAACATTAAAGGCAAGGTTCACCCTAACATCGCAAGTTGTTTTAATCAGGGTTGGCAATTTCCCGGAAATACCTGTATTTCCCACCCAGGCGGGAAATACTGGGAAATATGGGAAATTATTCTCGGGAATATATCTGCGAAATACCTTGGAAATACTGGAAATACTAGGGAAATATGTGGGTGATACCTAGGCAAGTGCCTCTTGAAGTTGTCACAAGGTCAACTAAAAAGGTAATGCCACTTCATTGGTGGCTCTTCTTGCACAAATCCACTATGAACTGAATAAATTTCCAAATGAAAAGACTGTTACAAAACCTCTTTTCATTTTGATAATATTAATTCACTGTTATTTATTATACTGCTACAAGAACTACACTGTACTGCAATTATCCGTAGTAACATGTAGTTGGGGTGCGGCCCTCATCTTTTGCCTGAATATACCAGGGACAAAATCAACCACGTATGCGTTTTAAGTGTTCTGGACTTAATATGAACATTCAAATATTCGCAGACTAAAATTATTGAAAACAATTTCTGAAATAAAAGCAGGCAATTTTAACATTTTCCTACTTTTAGTATTGATTTGGCTGTGTAGAAAATTTGTCCAACCAATCAGAATGAGTTCCTAGTTCCCCACCAGCAGTTAAGTTAGTTTTTTGTTGTATTTTGTGTTGAATCACACTTACTGAACAACAATCTCTACATTTTTGAGTTATTATCCTTCAAGAAATAACTTTTTTACAGTATTTTCCAGTATTTCCCACTTTTGTCAAAAAAAGCAAGGCGGTAATTTTTTTACGCGGTAAATAATTACCGGTATTTAGCCAACGCGTATTTTACCGGCCAACCCTGGTTTTAATATAAGTAGAACAATGAGAGAAACAATTAATGGAGTCTCTAATCTATATGATCACTGATATCTTTGGATATATGCCCACTAGACTTGCCGGACTTGTTTAGCGGTCCCTTTAATAAAACTATAGTGATGTGTAGTTGAGTTATCGTTGTGTACACAAAAGGGATTACAGTAGCATGATTTTGATTAGATCAATTTGATATAGATGACATACTGTATGTACATGCGTACAGATATATTTTTGGTCCATTTAATAACATGGACTCGCGTATGCGTGTCAATTCTGTATACATTCTACGTGTATATGACTGTGATTGCTAAGTGGACGAATTGAAGTATGTCGATCATATTGATAAAGAATTATTTATTGAGGATTTGGTTATAAAAGAGTGTTAACTGTTAAGATTTATAAATTTGTGTGTGTGCGTTGTGTGTACGTGTGTGTAGTGTGTGTGTTTTGTCTAAGAGCATACATGTGTGTGTGTGTGTGTGTGTGTGTGTGTACTGTATGTGGTTGTGTGTGTGTGTACTGTGTGTGTGTCTGTGTATGAAGTTAGATATCAGGTGTCTTAAAATAATTGGAGCAACAAGGCAGTCACACTCAAACATGGCTTAGTTTAAGTTCCACAGAATAATACTTCATAAAAATTCATGGCATTTTCCCTCAACAATTTATGAAACTCTATTTTTCATATCTCATAGACGTTCTCCATCATTGATCTATGTTGATCAACATGACATTGTCAGGTATAATGTAATATATACATAGCAGGGTAGGCACTTGATTGCTGCCTGGTTGGTAGCTCAATTAATTTTATGGAGGTATACTGAACGTAGCAGGGGAAAGTTAGCAATTTTTGTGAAGGCGAAAGCAGTTACATTCTTTGTAAACAAAATTAGGAGTAGTTTGCCTGCCCTGCAGATTCGTCTTTTTTATCGGCTGCTCAGTTTGAAGTATTGATAATACTCAACTAACCTGTGTTGGCAGGCTTTTGTTGGGTGTAGCGGCACATTAGCGCTGTATCCCCCGTAATTTTATTGTTAGCTTGCACCTGAAAAGTGTCCTCGGTAATAAAAAAAAGAGACGACGCTCATTCAATTCATTAGAGGCTATGAAGGACTTGCCATAGTGGCAAGTTTTGATGTAGTGTCATTTTATATTGGTTCCTGCATTAGGGCAGGATTGTGTTTGATATGATCATACTAATTTTTTGTAAGGCAAAATAGGATGTTAATTTGATTTGTAGCCTTACTATAGCTTGAGAAAAGGTATGGCAAAGGAAAATACTATAAGGAAGATTTGCTATATATTTGTTTTGTAAAAACTTGGTGCAGCAGTTTTATGAAGATGAGCATGTACAGTATCATAGGCTTGACAATTTCAATGTATTAACAAGCCAGTTGTATACTGTGATGATGTGGTGATACAGCGAATGGTGTTTCGCTGAGCTGCATGTGCAACAATTGTTGTTTCTGTGTAGCTAGTCGCGCTTTTACTAACAGGCTGTTTATTGAGATTTTATATGTTGGGCTGTAGTGTCTAAGAAACAACCTCTAAATTGGTTTTCTGAGATCCGTTTTTTGTGCATAAATCTTCAATTGCATGTTTGGGCCAGTCAAGATTCTTTTGTACAAAACTCCTATGAAGCACTGTAATGGAGGTATTGTAGAAAACAGGTGCATTTTAAAAGGGGAAATGGGTTTAGGGGGGGGGGTTAGTTTGGGGGTTTGGGAGAGTGAAGTCTGGTTGGATAGGAGTGGTCAGTAGCGATAGTTTTAGAATGGTGGTGTTAAACGCTCTTGTGAAGTTTTTTCGGCATATAATTTGAATAAGAACAGCAATTTAGCAAATGTGAAATTCATTTTATAATTTATCCTCAAGCTTCGGAAGTGGAATATAATTTCCCCTGTACAATACAAGGAACAGGTTGAAAATGAAACTGTTGATTAGAAGGTTGTCAATTATTCTTACAGAGCAAAGTAGCTGGCTGTATCAGCCATTCCATACTTTAATGTCACCGAGTGCACAGTATGCTGTGTGCTATGAAGTCACATGAGTCAGGGTATATGATGATTGATTTACTTGATCAAGTATTGGATTCGTTTCCAATATTTTCCGTTTTTGAATCTATACCGCTTCAGTTTACGCACTAGTGGTGAGCATGAAACATCGTGACTGCGCGTGACATTTACGTGGAATGGCTGAATATAGGCTAATATGCTATTTAAAGAACAAAATATTTTTATGACGGTAATCAAAATTAATTTTCAATGGTCAAATGATAGATGTTTTTTCTATGGTGTGTAATTTTGATCAAAAATGTCTTTTCATGCATGTTGTAATGTATATTTATTATTTATTTTTTTTTTACTATATGTTTGTACCATCTTAGATTGCCAAATCTCATGGCAATTCATGTAGATCGCCGCCGCGGTGACCATATGATGTTAATGGCAAAAGCTCATTGCATGAATTTAAATAAGTTAAATGAAAATAATCCCACAGCAGGCTTTTTCATTAGTCGATAACAGATAATGATATAGGAAGCTACTAGTGGCAGTAGTTTTGTAGAGGTGCCACATCTTTTGATTGCCATGGAACTACATAGTAAGAATTGATGAATCCAAAAGTGGAAGGCACGTTTTTTGTTGTCGGCACGTTGTGAATCAAAAAACTGTTTTTTTGCACAGTTGTAGTAACTCTCCCAGGTCTGATGAGGGAGGAGGAATACTAGATGATTATAGTTTGTTGGACAAGTCTCCTTTCATGGGAATTGTCTAAATAGTTAGCAAGAATTGATTCACGATAACACGTTGACAAATATCTGGTATGTTGGCTTGCATTCTACTCTTTATTTGCCGAAGTGAGTCAAGTTAAACGTTCAAAGTGACAGCACATATACAGAAATTTTGCATAACACATATGCATAAGAGCGACCACCCGATAAGTGGCGTTAAGTACATGAGAGCAGATCCTACACGCTGTATACTTAAGAAAACTGTCTACTCTTGTAGTACTATGAAGTATGTGTTGATGGCGTTTTGTAAATCAAGGAAGAAGTGGTCTGGGTTGTATTTTAGTTTTTTTGGCGCAAAATCCGCCAAAGAATAACAGAGTTATGAGGTTTCAAAGTTTTAAATTTGTGACGTCACATGCGAGCAGCTCCCAATATGTCATGTAATATAAATTCCATAAATTGTCATTTTTTAATGGTTCATGATAATTGAATGGGGTTTTTTCACAGAAGCATGTGTGAAATAATGTTTCTGATAACATATTGAATGCACAGGTAAAATCATTTTCAAATTTCTGAGAAAACAACACTTTTATGGAATTTATATCACATGACATATAGGGAGCTGCTCGCATGTGACGTCACAAATTTAAAACTTTAAAACTCGATAAATCTGTTATTCTTTGGTGGATTTTCACCAAACTTTCATCAATATGTTTCTGTCACTGTTCTGTTTTAACCATCTTGATGTCAGGGTGAACCTTGCCGTTAAGATAAAGAATATCGTGAAAGTTTGAACACATTTGGCTGAACTATTGATTCCAAAAACAAGAATGGTCAGTGACTTACATAGTGCAAATAATAACAGATTTGATAAGCAGTTGTCTGAGGATGTCATCGGGGGGGTTTTTTTGTCTTTTTTTTTTTGTCATTACTATGCTCCAAAATTGTTCCCGATTGCATTTAAAAATCACACAGAAAATTTTACACACATGGGCATCTCCATTCCAATTGAGTCAGTCCTTATTTGTCGGTCGAGTTCCATGTGTGTATATCCTCATTTACACTCACTGATGTCAATTTTAAGACTGGACTTTTTATGTACAAATATAACCACAATATACTCCCTCCAGCTTTCGCTAAATACTTTAAGACCCACTCTGAAATTCATTCAAAATACACACGACAACAGTCAAACCTTTATCCGCCATCTTTTCGAACAGCCCACGCTCAAAATCAATCCATAAAATATCATGGCACTAAAATCTGGATCTTTGGAATCCCAGTGTAATTAAAAACTTTGGCTTACCAAAACTTTAAAAACACTTTCCGTCTGTATCTTGCCCGGCAATAATCTTAAATTCGTATCCTTGTATATATTTCAGTACTGTTTTTATTTTCAGTTTTAAATCTACCACGTGTTCTTGTAATAATGTTTTGTTTTGTCTTTTGCTTTGTTTTTTCTTTTGTATTTTGTTGCCTCGTTGTCTTTGTTTTATGTAAGTAAACAATATGGAATATTATGTTAAAGTGATAGGCTAACATTGTGAAGCTTCAATTTGACAAATTGTCAAACTTTGATATCTGAGTTACAGGGTAGTGTTTGAATGGACAAATAAACACCCTAGAATACAAAAGTTGGGAAATTTATGCTGCCACTGGCAAGATATGAATGAATAAACAATTAATACTCGGGGCGAGTAAGAAATAGCCTAGATCTACACACAGTAAGTCTATGGGAGGAAATGGGCAGGTGAATTCAGTCAACTTACGATTTTCACTTTTTTAAAGCACTAAATAATCATTTTGAAATACAATTTTTTCAGGGCTTCATTTTTAGACCTTATCAAAGACACTGGTAGCATTGGAAATAATGTAGCTCAGATTTTTTTAACTGTGGTAAATGTTAGCTAATGTCTTTAACATTTCTAATATAGTTTTATATGAATCTATTAATTTTATACTTGTTTTAGGGTGCACACAATTTAATCGAGCCCCTGGCTTTTTATGACGTGTTCCTGATACACTTATATTTTAATACTATATTTTTATGTGCAAATTTCTGAATTTTCCCTGGCTCTCTATCTCAGGTGAGACCCTTCACCGACAGGGTCGCCTGGACTTCTCCCTCCCCTTCCTGAACAGTGGCATGGTGGACTATTACCTGACGAACAATCGGGAGGAGGACGCCAGACAGGCGCTATCCCGTATCATGGACGCGTTGTTCGCCTCCGACCGCGATTACGCGGCCCTGGACTACCTGGACAGCCAGCTGGACGAGAGGCCGACGAGGCCGTACAAACAATCTGTGGACTATGGTCTGGAAAAGTAAGTGTGAGAAAACGTATTGAATGGAGACTAGTCCCCATGTTCATTATGATATGTTGCTCCCAAGCACTGGTCTGGAGAAATGGACCTCTTTTTGTCAGACAGTTTCCCACACTCAACTTGTTAACAGCCAAGTAAAAAACTCAGTAGTAGTAGAAGTAGTAGTAGTAGCAATAGTAGTTGAAGAAGTAGAAGTGGTGATAGTAGTAGCAGCAGCAGTAGTAGTAATAGTAGAAGTGACAATAGAAGTAGTAGTGGTAGCTGCAAAAGTAGAAGTAGTAGTACTAGCAGCAAGAGCAGCAATTTTAGTAATATTTCTACCAGTAGTAGTTGTAGTTGTTGTTGTAGTAGTAGTAGCAGTAGCAGCAGTAGTAATAGTACTAGCAGCAGTAGTAGTAGTAGAAGTGGCAATAGAAGTAGTAATGTAGTGAGTAGTAGTAGCAGAGTGGCAGTGGATTGTAGATGTTGTAGTAGTAGTATTATCAGTAGCAGCAGTAGTGATAGTACTAGCAGCAGTAAAGTAGTAGTGGTAGTAGTAGAAGTGGCAATAGAAGTAGTAGTGTAGGAATAAAAGAAGTAGTAGTAGCAGAGTTGCCAATGTCGGTGAATCTGTTTGCATGTGACTCCTATAGGCCAATGATATAAGTGAGATGTCCAAATGCATGAGATGAATAGAAATGTGTGGAAAATCAAACAAAATTTTTGCATGAGAAAGGGCCCAAATTCCAAAAATATACATAATTAAGTGTTTTCAACATTCATTTATTCGAGAAATGTTATCCTCAGACCCTTGTTTTTAGAAGAAGAAGTACTCAAGTCCAAAATATTGATTATTGATTATTGGAAATTGGCAAGTGTGACAATGTTTGTTTTTGTCCTATAGTCAACTTTTATTGTGTCAATTAATTTCACCAAGTTTGGATGTAAACCTAGAACAAATGTGATCTGTACACAAATTTGACAACTTTGAGCCTTTGTTTCTCAAAAGTAGTATAATGTGACTTCAGTATTCTACAGTCTTCATTTCCTTTCCCTTTCAAAAATGTAAAATTCTAAACTTTTTTAATTGGGTTTGTTTTTCCAAGTCAGGCCAGGTATAATTACACTTTAAAATTGTTGTGTGAATTTAACCTTATGGCCGTGTTCCTTTTTCAGGTTTCCCAGCAGCAAAATGCTATTGGGCCGCAAGTATACCCAGCTTGCCCCCTTGGGCGATGCAGACCAAATGATCACTGTTCTCAACAAGGGTGACTTCGATGCTGCATCATTTAACTTGTGTTACTTGGAGTTTGTCAACAATGACCACCGGCAAGAAGGGCTGAAAATCATGGAAGAAGCAGCAAAGAAATTTCCACAAGACCCAGTAATTAATGTGCTTATTAAATTAATGTTGACATGTGTGTGTGTTGAAAGTGTGTGGGGGGGGGGGAGGGTTGTGTCTTTGTCTGTGTTTGTACGTGTCTGCGTGTTTGTCTATTTTTGGAGGTGGATATGTGTTTGTTTGTCTGTCTGTGTATTTGTATGTTTTGAGATGTAATCATGGCCATTTTGCAATTGTAAACATCCAACTTAAAACAAGATTTCTTTTTTCTAATGCCAACAAATTATGTTCTTATCAAGGTGCTTTGTACATTATTGGCCCCTAAATGAAGTATAAGTTTTCAACATTTCAGAAATCACTCAATAATTTGTAATAATTTTGAAAGGCTTTGATTCTTCTTTGATGGAGCAAACTGTCATTC
>JZLH01S0052944.1:34571-78458 GCA_001188425.1 Eucidaris tribuloides | reverse complement strand
ATATGACTTCTATTGTGATTTATTACTGAATGAATGTACATATGTTTAGATCAGCATGAAAATGAATTGTCATAGGAAATAGCCTACATAAAATCTTGGGAACTCATTTGTTAGTGACTAGGGCTAGTTATACTTTCAAAATGTGCTTGCTGTCTGTTTTATTCTACTACTCATACACTTTCCGTATCACTGATGAGTCCATTTAATATTGTTCAAAAGTAAGTTGTGATCTAAAACTACAATCAATTTTAAATGACTTGACAAAAATGCTAGAGCTGGCATATTCTAAGTATTTCCGGAAAAACTACTCCCACAAATTTGAAAGTATTTGGAAGGTAGAGAGTCACATCTTCCTATTCTCCCATTATTCTCTTTGCATTGGAATAGTTAGTCAAAATCTGCATTGTTTTGTTTTGTCTGCTTTAGGTGGTAAACTAGACTCCAGTCTTCTACTGACAGAAGCTAATGCAGAGAAGATTGTGGACACGCTATGTAGGGTGAGAGGTGCTGCCCTGAAATTGGGTCAGATGCTCAGTATACAAGGTGAGTGTAGGAATTATTCTTAATTTTTTTTTTTAAAATTAATTATTCACGTATTTATATTCATTATTTATTTATTTATTTATTTGTGTGTTTATTTTGTATTTTTTGTTGAGGGGTATGGTTATTTCATATTTTTATATACCAACATTTAAAATTGTGTGGGTGTTCATGCATGTCTGAAGCACAAATTGTCAAATGGAAAATATGGATCTGTTTTTGTGACAATGAACAAAATTTTACACGATAAGTAAACTGACTTTCTGAATGTTTCTTTTGTTTTGACGTGGATTTGTACCCCAGTACCCCACCCCTTTTTGCAAGAATGACGTATTCCATTACTTTTGCGTGTGTGTTAAAAAAAGTATCCACTATGCCAGGTCTACAGTGGGAATTTTGGAGAATTTTACATTTTTTCAGTGAGCTTACAAACCAATACTACACATTTTATAAGCTTGTTTACTGTGGGAAGGTATTATTAACCATTGGTCAGCTAAGGGATTTTTGTCTTGCATGTAGTAGATCAGCATAGGAAATACCCAGGGCACGGGTGATTTAGCCCTTGGCAAAGCCCAAATCGCCCCCTAAAATCCCCAAAACCCAATTCTTTGGGGTGACCATTTCCTTCAGAATTGCCCTCAGATTTGCTATGAAAAATTTCATATTTTTTTTTTATATGGCAATGAAACAAAAATGAATTAAATGGTTGCTTTTATGGATGAAGCACCGGCTAAAACATAGGCAATATTTCATTGCATTATTCAAATTCTTATTTGCAATAAAAAATAGCCCCAGTGGTAGAAAAATTGCCCCCCAAAATTCAAAAATAGCCCCAAGGCTCTAATAAAAATCACCCTTAAAAATAAAAATTAATTCCTACCCTGTAGTAGATACAGATGAAATATACAAATAACACTGAATTCAAAATAAAGTACCAATGCCCTGTGGTCAATCAAGACTCTAAAGTTTGTTTACCTTTTTTCATGTGTTTGTCTACATTTTGCTGAGAACAAGTTAATCATTAACAAATCTATCATGGACCTTTGACATTGCTGCACTGCAGACGACTGTGTGAATGTGCATATTTTGAAACAGGTGTTTTTCTTGCTGGTGGTAGTGAAACAAACGTATATGGTATGTCAGTACCAGGTGCAAAGTATGTTTGGAACATAGCAGAATGGTGCATTTCATTTTCCACTTCCTGCCACAGAAATGTACACAGTTAAAATGTAGTTTTCTTTATTGTTGCATGTAGTAAAGTGAGCTGTATTAATTAGGGGATATTGCAAAGGCACAGATTGCAAACATCAAAACATGAGATCTTTCCAATATATTGTGAATATTGTAATTCATCTTTATTTGTACCCAAATTACTAAAAAAAAAGGAAAAACAAAAGAAAACAATACCCGATGGTCAGGGAAAACTCACGAATTTGTGTACAGCATCTTGTGTATTTGACTAAATTTTGCTAAGAACAAGTTAATCATTAACAGACTTATCCATGAACCCTGGACATTGTTGTCATGCAGAAGACAGTATTATTACACATATTTTGAAACAAATTGTTTTTCTTATGGGTGGTAGTGAAACAAACCTATGTGGTATGTTAGTACCAGGTGCAAAGTTTGTTTGGAACATAGCAGAATAGTGCATTTCATCCTGCACTTCCTGCCACAGAAATAAACGTGGTCAAAATGTGTTTTTGAATTTGTGCATGTGGAAGTTAGTCAGATAATAAGGGGCTATTGTAAAGCTAACTAACCATAAAGATGGATTTATTATGAAACATTGATGTTTCAAGAAATGACAATATTAAATGTTTTATATACCAACTTCATACCAAGGATAGAATACACTGTTGCATTTGTATGACATAAAATCATTGTGGTAAATATGTACATTTTGTCGTGGTATATTCAGACAATATCTTCATTGTTTTATTGTAAGAGGTTATAACTGTTTTCTATTTATCATGCAAGTACTTTTTTTTTTGTCTTTTTTACTATTCATGATGCATTTAAATGTCCAATTATTCTCTATAAAAATGAAAGTCTTGACTATGCAAGGTTAATGTAAGATATGTATATTTCAAGAAAGAAGAGAGAGTGTTTTCAGTATTATGTTTTTGTCTGTCAGTATGTTCAAATTTTCATATTTATTTTGAAGTATGAACTAAAATGATTATGTAATCATTAATTAATTCTTCAACTTGCAGATAAAACACCTTAATCAGTCCTAGCTACAAGATGTGAGAGCCGTAGGCAGAGTGCAGACTTCATGCCTGTTTGGAGATGCAGGTAAAATATTTCTTATTTTGATAGAAAATGGGAGTGCAACATTAAAGCTGACTGACAGTGTAAAAGAAAAAAAGTGAATAATATGTCAAAAACATGGGTATGCGATGATTTACTGTTTCTGCCTGCCGGCACTATGTACATCATCTGCGAAGAACATTGTCTGGAATGTGATAGGGTTGGCATCGGATCAGAGCGAAACAGGTGGCATATTTCCCGCCGGTCAGAATCTTATTCGCACCAATCGTCCTGGGAACATATAACTCTCTGACAGGAGTTCATATGTGGGGGAATTGCGATAAGATGATGGTAACATTGTGGAGCTTCAAGTTAAAAGATTGTCAAACTGTGATATGTGAGCTACATAGTAGTGTTCATATGGACAAATAAACGCCCTAGAATACCAAAGTTTGGAAAGTTATGCAGCCCCTGGTATTGTATGCTTGAATAAGCAATTAGTACTCCACCCGACTATAAATTAGTCAGATCTAGACACAGTAAGTCTATGGGAGGAAATGGGCAGGTGAATCTGGTCAACATAAGTGCTTGTAGATTTTCATTAGTTTAAAGCACTAAATCATCACTTTCAAGTACAATCTCTCTCATTGACTTTGTACATGAGAAGGCAATTTTATATCAGATGGTGTCCAGGAAATATGACAAAAAGTGGGAAATATGCCAACCCTGAATGTGATATTTGTATCAAAATATTTCAAAAATCTGTTACTAACTTATCTATAATAGCTGAGTAAGGCATAAAGTTATGTAGTAAGGTATCAATCAAATCATCAATCAAGGTGCACATGCCTGGAAAGATTTTTAAATTTTCCATCACACAAAAGTTGTGAATTGATTAAAATAGGATGGTGGTTTAATTAGATGATAAACGAGATACAGAATTTTATGAGGCTGGTTGTTGTCTGAGGAGTTCATATTGTGGGGGAATTGGTTAAAGTAATAGGCTAACATTGTGGAGCTTCAAGTTAAAGAATTGTCAAACTGTGATATGTGAGCTACATAGTAGTGTTCATATGGACAAATAAACACCCTAAAATACCAAAGTTTGGAAAGTTATGCAGCCCCTGGTATGGTATGCATGAATAAGCAATAAGTACTCCTCCCGACTAGAAATTAGTCAGATCTAGACACAATTAGTCAATGGGAGGAAATGGGTAGGTGAATCTGGTCAACTTGAGTGCTTGTAGATTTTCATTCGTTTTAAGCACTAAATCATCACTTTCAAGTACAATTTTTTTAGGGCTTCATTTTTAGACCTTACCAAAGACACTTAGAGTATGGAAGATTATGTAGCTCACAATTCTTTAAACTGTGGTCAATGTTGCTGTACTTGAATAGAACAGGTGAAAATATCAGTTGAACACTCCAAACTATTGCAGCTCTATCAATGCATGAATGTCTATGTATCTGATTTCAGAGGGTGTTAAAACAAGAGCTTGGTGATGATTGGAGGAGTAAAGTGGCATCGTTCGAAGAAAGACCCTTCGCAGCCGCTTCTATTGGTCAGGTCCACCTAGCAACAACACATGATGGGCGTGAAGTTGCCATGAAGATACAGGTACAATTTGAATACCAATATTTCAAACATTAAGATAAAAAATGTATTCAGGATTATAATTTGCTTAGTATGATGTGTTCAAAAAACAATTTTTCATGAAGGTGTGTTGCAGTTGAAAATTGCAAACAGGAATTGTCTATTATGTCTATTCTGCTTATTGTTATATTGTGCATGTAAAAGTAAAAACAGCATGATTTTCATGATGTTAAACACTCATCTATTCTGTGAATTTGTGCTGTATTTAACTTGCTGGAGTGTTAAAGTTTAAATTTTACAATTGTGTGGTTTGTTACAGCATCATGATGCGAAATTGTGTGTATTGTGTTGTACAGTAAGATTGTGTAAGGATTCTGATGATGTTGATAGACTTATTTGACTATTTCACATACTATAAATAAGGACCGAAGTTGTCCGCGTTGCGGATTTTCGCGAAAATCACGGAATTTGAGGTATAACAAGGAAAAAAGCATTTTGAACAAAAATTTGAAAATAATGCCTAAAAATTTCTCCAAAGTAAAATTAGTAAATATTAATTGAATAGAACTAATTTATCAAAAAAGATGCCTTCTGAAGAAAAAGAAATCATGCGTTACCTGTAAATATGTACCCAAACCCGAATCAAAACCCCTATGGGCCTAGGAAGCTTGACGTTATTTGTTATTTTTTCCATTAAAATTCAAGTCAGAAAATTGCAAAGTTACAATGTGGAGAAAAACGGAATTTGACATTTGTAAAACGAAGAAAAACGGAATTTGACATTTGTAACACAGGAAACTTCGGTTTTACTTTTAAAGGATGAGGAAAAGATTTGTTTAATATTAGTATGTGAGAACAAAACATGTATTGACAAGTTTACTATAATTTCTATGTCATAAAAAGGTCTAGGGTATATTTTGTATGTTTTTTTATTTTAAACTTGACTTTTCACAGTATCCTGGTGTTGCAAAAGGCATCGAGAGTGACATTAATAATCTTATGGCTGTTATGAAGGTCTGGAATGTACTACCTGAAGGTATGTGTACAAGAATTAGTTTGTTTTCATTTTGTTAGTATTATAAAATCATGTGTCCATAGTTGTAAAGGAAAAACGGCAAGTGTCCAATCTGTTAGTGTTATTGGATGCATTAAACAATCACAGAGAGAGACAGACAGATAGACAGGAAGACACAGACCGAGAAATGAACATATATAAACAAAGACCAGTAACACACCACCTACACACCCTCATATATACCCACACATACATGCACACAAACACTAATTAAATGCATGTACACATGAGCACAAAGACATATAGTGCACACAAACATACAAACAGAAGAATGCATACAAATGCAAAGCATGCCTAGTGTAATGATAATTATTGCAGTAGAGGGAGTTTCCCACTCTGTTTGACCAGTTATTGTTTGTTTAGTTTCATTTTTAACTTCTTGTTGAAAGGGAAACAAAGAGGGAAGTGAAAAAGAAAGTGAAATTTTGACAACTTTGCACAATAGTGCTCTTATGATGCATCTCGATGCGTGACAAGTGAATGGGTGTGAATCATTTAAAGCCCAAGTTTAGTTTTGGGGATTTTTTTTAATTTGAAAGCTTTATGCCCAAATGTCATATCACACCAATAACAGATTCTGAATGTCTTTCGTTTTTTTTAAATTAATTAATGAAAGACTCTGATCTTTCTGATGAGGTATAACTCAGATAACCTTAGCACCTTATTAACCCTTTGGATGCTTTAATGTAAAATATAGTCAAAAATCTCGGGGGTACCGAAAAATCTCGGGGGTCCTCTGCCCACCCCCCGAAATTTTTCATTGATTAATTAAAAAAAAAAAAGACGTTCAGAATCTGTTATTGGTGTGATATGACCTTTGGACATAAAGCTTTCAAATAAAACAAAATTCCCAAAACTAAACTTGGGCTTTAAGAAATGGGAGTATTAATTCTAGGATTGTCTTCATTCTCAGTTTCTGTGTTACTTTTGACTTTGTCTTAGTATTTTGTGTATTCAGTCACCCTAATAGTGTACAAACACACTATGACATATCTGTAATAAAATAATTCCTATATTATTCCTGAAAGAGATCATATTGTCATTATTTCATGAATGCACATGGTTTTTCACATGAATCTGACTACTAATGTTAGAATTGATTAATATCATATGTTATCTTTCATTTGACAGGTCTATATGCAGAGAATGCCATAGAGGTAGCTAAGAAGGAGCTCGGATGGGAAGTTGACTATGTCAGAGAAGCTGAATGCAGTGAAAGGTTTAGGTGAGACTTGGGGCCATTGCTTAAATTACAAGTATAGTTTTGGTCAATCAGACAGATTTTTGTCAATCTTTCACACAGTATTCTATTGTCACTCCAGACATCAGAAAACATCATCAAACCTGACATTTTACATTTTGAGTAATAAAATGGGAGAGTTTCAGAGCGAGCAATTTTCAGGGCATTCATAGATCATATAGGTGTATCTAAAAACCATAATTGCAGATAATTTCATTTTTTACTTTAAAAAACTTTTACAGTAGTAAAACTTTGGTTATATAACCATTTTTTTCCATCTGGTATAAGCAGTGTAATCATGCTATAAACCGAATTGTTCATACTTTACCACAAAAATTTCTCTGAATAAAGTGTTATGCAACAGGCCCTTTGTGTGAAATAAATTGCCTGTGCCATTGTCTCTAGTTCCCAGCAATCTGCTGTTGTATGTGATTATTTATATCATCACTTTATTTTATTGTTTTTGCTTGTGTTAAATTTAGAAGAAATTCTTACTGATGTGAGGAAAAGAGCAGAAAACTGCATCCTTAGTAGCATAGATATAGTGTATACTCTGGTCTTACTTGGCATAATAAAAGACTTGTGCACCAACACTAAGGAAGGAAAATACATGCATAAATTTCTGGATTTGTAGTTAAAAATCTCTTTATGCGCATTTCCCTTTTTCCTAGAAAAGACGCAACAAGAAATGCAAGTTCATTGGGATGAACAAATAGAGTGATTTCAAGATTAGAAATGAGTAGAAATTAATAAATACATACATATTCTAAAAAGAGAATGATTGCATATGGTGGGCCCATATTGAAAACTGAACAAGTATTGTAATAAGTTCATAAATAAACACACTTTTGCACATAAATATTTTCGATTTGTAATTTCATTTGTTTTATGTCATTTCAGGACTTTACTAGCAGACGATCCAATTTTCATTGTGCCTAAAGTGGTGCCTGAATTATCAACAAGAGAGGTGCTTACCACAGAATTGGTTGATGGAGTTCCTCTAGAGAAAGCTGAAAACCTTAGTCAAGAAACAAGAAATGAGGTGTGTTTATTTTACGAGTTTGATTTCTCAATATGTAGAAAAATTCATAAGAACAAGTTGTCTTAATTCTAAACTAAATTAATGTAAGAATGTAAAATTGAGTAAACTCTACTTACAACATTGTTTGACAGCTGTTAGATAAGACATTTTGCAGTATTTATATTTAAAGGTTTTGAAGATGTTGCTAATGGGTGGGGAGGGGGCATTATGAATAAAACATTGAGATCAAGTGTATGGATTTATATATTTTATTGCATCAAATTTTTCAAAAGCCAGGAACATTGAAAAAAAAAGAGATTGATATTTTCAGAGAATTGACTTATAAAAGATGAACTTTGGACAAAATGTGTGCAAAAAATACTTTTTACATTGTCTTGGCTTCCTAAATGAAATGTCCAGTGCTGCTTAGTCACAAATGTGACTCCAGGTACTCTGGTGGGGCAGAAATACTTTATTACAGAGTTGATTGGGTTTGTAAGTCAGTGGAAAAACAGGATATTTCAGTGAATGCATTTTAATCTTGAGTCGTTCCCTCTGGAGCAAAGTCTGTATGTTACTGTTTGTTCTTGATCCTTCTTGCTACAGATATGCAGGCATATTCTCAGACTCTGCCTTACCGAGCTGTTTGAGTGGAACTTTATGCAGACAGATCCAAACTGGTCCAACTTCCTCTACAATGAAGAAACTGGGAAGGTAATTCACAATATTACATGCACTAATACCTACATGTTTTAATCTTCAAATTTGCATGTTCTTTGAGATGTGTATTGTGAACTTTTGTAATTTTTTGACGATTTCGGATTCACCGTCACCTTCACAAGGTGAGAAGATTTCACGCGAAACACAAGCATCTTCATTCTTCACCAAGTTTACTTTTATACTCTTGAAGCCTGACAAAGTTCATGATTCTGACTTAACTATTCTATGAAATCTATATACCCTCATTATGACTTTGATAACTTTGATAACTTTGATAGTGCTTAAGTTTAATTTTTCACTGATATGTGTCAGCTGCTATTTTGATAAGTAAAATTGCAGCATTATTAGTTCAGTTTTGTGTTTTATTGATAGCTTTAGAATGATAAAAATCTTATTTCTGCATAATAATAGAAATGGGCAAAATAATGGTGACCATATACTAAATTTAATATTCTTTTTTTAGGCATATTTACATTCTAGTTAGAAAATAAAGGTTATTCTCAATGAAAACCAAATATGAATAAACCTATTGATATGTGTATATTTTTTTCTTGCAGGTGGCTTTGCTTGATTTTGGAGCATCTAGACATTTTGACAAGTCCTTTGTTGACATATACATAAAGGTAACTTGTATGATTATGTGAAGAATAAACTTTGTTAGTGATAGAGCATTATTCAAAACTTCTTGTGGCCATATCAGTCGATGTACCCACTGTAAATCAAATGTGATTGGTTGAACTAATTGAAGTATTTTTGAAAACTGACCATTATTTTTAAATTTGTGAAATGGCATTCATGTCACTGTTGCATAAATTTTCAGGTCAACCATATTAATAGCTATTACTGATTGTCTTTCAGCATGGGCAATTTTAGAGATGCTGAATCAAATCTGAATGGAACTAAGAGTATTATGAATAATTCAAAGCTGGACTTACTTGAGAGTAGATTAGACGACGTTTCATCTACACCTGTAGACTTTATCAAGTGAAGAAATTAAGAGATGCTGCGTTGCCTAGTGTTGACGCATCTCGGCGTGTACGCACATTCCTGTTCAACCTGTCACACGTCTGGGACAAAGCGCCAAAACGCGTACATCATCGCAACAAGTGTGCAATCAGGAATGCGTGTAAACGCCGAGATGTGTCAACACTAGGCAATGCAGCATCTCTTAATTTCTTCCCTTGATAAAGTCTACAGGTGTAGATGAAACGTCGCCTAATCTACTCTCAAGTAAGTCCAGCTTTGAATTTTTCATAATTATACTCTTGGTTATATAATGCGACTGGATGACTTATAACAACATTCATAAGACAAATCTGAATGGAATTTCTAAAAGTTGGAACAAAATTGTAAACATGAATTGCAGCAGATGCAGACATACTTCCTGAAGATCTTTTGAATATAAGAAAAATTCAGATGGTGAAATTTCAAAAGTGTGAATTACCTCCTTGTTAAAGATTAAAAAAAGAAGAATTTTGGTACTGTAATTCTCTTTTCACAAAATATTTGTGCTATTTGGTCCATGGTGATGAATTTCAAGAGGACCTTTATTCCAACTTCAGCTGTAGCTAGTGAAAGTGTAGATTTGATTTAAAACATACAGCTAGTTTGAAAGGCCAGATATGAGTAAAGGACATATCAAATGCCAAATTATTTAAATGTAAGAAGGTTTTGATTTGTTTTGATGTGTCTGCAACTATTTTCTTTGTATTTCTCCAGGTGATCCATGGAGCAGCTGTAGGGGATCATCAAGCCGTGCTGGAAAATTCCCAGAAGTTACAGTTCCTGACGGGATATGAGTCAAAGGTGAGTCCACAGTATGTGTATTAAACACTTAAGTGAAGGGGCAAGTTAATTCCTTCCATAAATCGTTGTATTTACTCATGTAGAGTTTACAGATCATTCACTGTTTTGCAGTTAAAGGCATCATGTAATATTATTTCCAGTTATTAAAAAAATGTGAGCTGCTTGAGCCCTCATGCTACTAGTATATCTGATAAGGTTTGAAATTGAAGCCCTGAAAAGTTGCACTTCAAAACCATCATCAAGTCTGCAGTGTAAAAGAACTTTTCTAAATTGATTAGTGTGCCAATACTTTTCTATACATATTTTACTAGTGACATCATATCTGTTTTGTTTTCCAGGGTATTTATGTGTCCATTCAAACACTATCATGTAGTTATCGAAGTTTGACAATTTTTTTCCATAATGTAGAACAATGTCTTTAAACAAAATTTTTGACAAGGAAAAATTAAGCCATTCTAATATTGGAATGGCATTACCGTTATCTTCGAGACAAAATATCTTACTAGTTACAAATGGTGTACTTCATGCCAAAATTCTATAATAAATATATGTTTGTCTGCATTTGCAAAGTGTGGGTAACTTTTTTGTATTCGGTGTACCATATGTAAGCTTATTCCACCAAACCTTGCGCATATTGATGGTTAATTATTTGAAGTACAATCAAACAAGATAATTAGTTGTATCAAATTCTTTCTACTTTCATCTACCAGTATTTTTATGAATTGTTCAAGTTTTATATACTGTATACGTGGTAATTTTCGCGGGGGTTTTATTTTCGCGAATTTCGCGAGTCAGTTATCGCGAAAATTTCCACTCTGGTTCATGCCCATTCACACCAATGAAAGCATCACTAAAATCGCGAAAATTAGCGTTCGCGAATGTTGAGATTTAGTCCAAAACCGCGAAAATATCTGTACGCGAAAATATTGGCGTATACAGTAACAGGATACATTTGAACAAGACAGGGCTGCCAATTCTCACTCACGCATTTTGGCCCTTTTTCACGCCAAAATTTTGTTTTAATTTTCTATACATTTCTATTGATCTCATGCATTTGGACCTCTCACTTATATCATTGGCCTATGGGAGTCTCATGCATATGGATTCATTGACATTCGCAACTCTGACAAGATACTTTATCCAAAATTAAGTGATTCCTAATTTGAATTCAAATTTCACTGTATCAAAATTCTTCTTCGTGCATGGTTTCAGGAAATGGAAAATGCCCACATCGACGCCGTCATGATTCTCGGCGAGCCCTTCCGCAGCCACGAAAGCTTTGACTTCTCGACCCAGGACACCACCCGCCGCATCCAAGATCTCATCCCCGTCATGCTGACTGGAAGGCTGACCCCGCCCCCAGAGGAGAGTTATTCACTCCACAGAAAAATGGCAGGCTCTTTCTTGCTATGTACGAAGCTGAAGGCCAACATACAATGCAAGGAGTTGTTTGATGACATCTGGAGTAATTACCGCTTTGATTCGACGTGAACAATGTCGCGGAAGATTTTAAATTGTGTCTACATGAGATTTGAGAGTTATATAGAAATCAGAAAGAACAACATGTACTTATCACAAGACCCAGACAAAAATATGTGTTGAAGTTCTTTTGTGAACATTGAGACATTCTGGTGTCAAGGTCATAAGGGTTTCTAGTGTGCATGCGTACTTCCACAAATTTCAAATTGTATCTACATGGGATTTTAGAGTTATTTAAAAATCGGAAAAAAAATTGCACTTAGCATAAGACTTTGAAAAAAAAAATGTGCAGTGAGGCCATTTTGTGAACATTAAGTCATACTAGGGTCAAGCTCATAAAGTTTTCTTGTGTGCATGTAAACTGCCACATATGACTACGGTCATAATGTCTACTACTATAAATACAATCTTTATTTATAGTTGTGTGTGAATGTAATTACAATCTTACACGATTGATAATATTCTTGTCATACATAATCTAATCCTAACTTTGTTCAGATAAATGTCCAATCAAAGATAAAAGTCAAAATTTAATACAAAGCAGTGTCCTGGTAATGCAGTATGTATTGGATGTGGTGGTATTTATATAAATATTACACTCATTGTGATATAAGTATTATTAATGAGAATGTAACCATATTTACATTGTTTTCCTATGGAGAGTTGGTACCTACAATATTTATGTAAATGGGTGTGTGAATTGCAAAATACATGTATTCCCCAAAAGCGATCATCAGAAACACATCCATGTCCAGGCCAATTATATTTGTTAATGACTTTCTTCTTGTGTAGGTAAATTTGCCTGGAATTTCAAGGAAAATTGAAAGAATTTTGAGTCACAAAGTTGTGTTAATTTTATTTGGTGTAGTGTTTAAACCAGTAATGGTCGTAGAGCATTTATTTCTGAAATACTACCGTAATCAGCACATATACACAACTGAATACTTAATGGGAAATGATTTAAAGTATTGAACACAGCAATTCTATGTTGACTTATTATTCTTTCATATATTTGCATATATTTCAATGCGAAGTGTGTACATACATGTAAATAGCATAATATTGTATACTTTATTTAAAGTATGATCATGTATCAAAATCAAACATGCAATTTTTTTGTCCCTGATATCAATTCACGAAAGTAAAACTACCTGTTCAACACCATATTGAATTTGTGACATACAAAGACAATACAGAGGTTAGAGGACATTTTAAATTATGTTTAACATTAAAAGTTGGTTAGATTTAAAACTGCCAAAAATCTGAATAGATACGCACACAAACAATATTTATGCAAAATAGGATATTTGCTTATTCACTGTACCTTATTACAAGTACCAAAAATAACAGTACAATAAGTCTTGTACATCTGTCCAATTTCAATTCCCCGACACCCCCCCCATTCATCTTTCAATTGTATTTTACGTATGATTCTAAGGAACAAATACAAATATAGGTAAATTTCACATTTTTCAAGAAAATGTCTTTCTAATGAAGCATATGTGTTAAATTTTTGCCATGCCAGTATTAAATCATCAAGTGTAAAACAGGATGTTGCCATGAGGTCGTAACAGTTTTTCATCTCTTTTAACCCATAACTCCCAGATTCTGTAATTCCCATAGATTTAATACATGGCACATTTGGGTCCAGCACTAAACAGGATACCATTTAACTGAAAACTTTTGGGAAGGGGGGGGGGGGTTATTGATGTTTCTTGGTCTTCCCCCATACTTCTGTATATTAGGTTTTCTTGAGAAAACTTCATCTTGGCGATACCAGACTTATTTTTAGTGGTTATGAATTGTACTAGTATGTGTCGTGAATGAACTCCATTTAAGTGGCAATAAATGTAAATTTTGAAATATTACTTTCACATGGTCCTAGTGTGGTATGTCCAAGTGTGTGTGTAGTATGAAAGAACCTGGATGTAATGGCAACTGTGGAAAATATAAATGCCACAGTAAATGTTTGTTAAAAATTGTGAACATCTGTTATGTGTATTTGTTACTGACAAATATTGCACATATGTTAAAAAATCCTTTCATGAAGGGGAAGACAGTAAAATTACACATTGGTATCTTGGTGAACTAAAATTAGGACAAATCTGGGGCCTGTTGCATAAAACTTTTACCAGAGAAAAACTCTGGTTATTTAGCCATGTTTTTTTTTTCATGTGAAAAATCAGTAGGTCCATGGCAATGGGATAATTATGCTAACTGGAGTTTTCGTATTTTTATCAGAGAAATTTCTCTGGTTAAAGTTTTATGCAACAGGCCCCTGGTGTCCCTTTTACGAAAATTTGTTTTGGATATAGAAGTTACTATTCCAAGTATTGAGTATGGATCACAACTTCTGGACAGTCCTGCCATGTGCAGACCACTGTAGCTACAATCCTGATGACAAACATTGCCCTGCAATATTACTCCCATGACATGTATGTGTGTGTCCGTATGTTTGGTTTGTAACTATATGTGTGTGTTTGTAAATGTAATTATGTGGCTGCGTGTGTGCCCAAGTGTTTGTGTGCATTTGTAATTCATTTTTGAAGTGTAACTGGGGAGACACTGACAACTAGGGAAGTCCCAAATTGTCAATACCTAGTTAGAATTATGCAAGCATGCCCTGAATGGTCCACAGGGGTAAGGGTTGGGGTATTCTATTCTTAATTCTCTACATTTCCATAGTTGGTCGTGTGTATGTGTGTTTGTGTGTTTGTAATCGCCTCCAACCGTAGACGTTTTGGATTAATTTTACTGTACAACCGCGGACGTACCTTCCAGGGGGGACGGTCCACGTTTTTAGATCTTGTAATCGAGGTGCTTATGCAGCATTACAACCAGCAAGCAAGGTCTGGGGGTATATGGAGAACGTCCGCATTTGGAGGTTGTGTACTGTACCTTCCAGGGGGGACGGTCCACGGTTTTAGATCTTGTTGTAATTGAGGTGCTTATGCAGCATTACAACCAGCAAGCAAGGTCTGGGGGTATATGGAGAACATCCGCATTTAGAGGTTGTGTACTGTAATGTATACGTCCGCAGTTGTCAGAAGGTTCGTCCTCATTTAATAGGTAAAAATTGCCGTGCGTTTCCTCGGTATTGCCGTGTGTGTCCTCGGTATTACCATTACAAACACACACACACTCACACACAGATACACTCACATTAAAAATTGTATGTCCTCGGTCGAAGGTGATTACACGTATGTATGTGTTTGTGTGTGTGTGTGTGTGTGTGTGTGCGTGTGTGCGTGCCTGTCTGCGTGTGTGTGTGTATGTGGGCAAAATCAAATATATTTCACACACCTCCCCACTTCCTGTGTGTGTGATTTTGTTACTAGTGAAAGTTCAGTATTAACTACCTAAACTGGATTTATATTTTCAAATTAATTTTCAGGCTAAAAGTAAATTCAGCAAAACCATAAAAACAAAAATAACAGACACAAACAGAAATCTCCCCGGTTACACAGAGTGTATCCTGAAGACCAAAGTTTTCCGCTTTACAAATATCAAATTCTGTTTTTCTCTACGTATATATTGCAATTTTCCAACTTGAATTTTTATTGGAAAAAAAATCACAAATAAAGTAAAGCTTATTAGGCCCATGGGGGTTTTGATTCAGGTTTGGGAACACATTTACAGGTAACCCATGATTTCTTGGCTTTATAAGGCATCTTTTTGGTAAATTAGTTTAGATTTATAAAATGAATATTTATTAATTTTTTTCTCCAATTTTGTTCCAAATGCTGTTTTCCGCACTATACCTCAAATTCTGTGATTTCTGTGGAAAATTGGCAACATGGAAAACTTGGGTCTTTAGTATATCCCAACTCCCCAATGTACATGAAAAACATATGTGTGCCACGTGGCATCCTTGATTAATGCAAAGGACACTTGTAAAAACGGAAAATGAATCACAATTTTATATGTAAATATTTATTTATTTCAGTTTGCACTTCACACTTTATATGCATATCATACAGATACAAACATACAGCACCTTGTAGACTGGAAAACATGCATCTTCCACGCCCCAGATTAACAATTTTTTTGTAATAGAAAAAAAGTATCCAAAATATTAATATCCAAGTTATGCAATTTACACCTATTTATTTATTTTTGTTGGGAGGGGGGGGGGGGAATGGAAGAGGCAAATATCAAGCCAAGGTTGAAGTAAACACACTTCACTATTAACAAATAGTACAGAAACTTTTGTGAGTCAACAGCTCCACTACACATCACATACCTCAGGCTACACCACAATAGTGGAGTTAGAAGTAAAGATCACAAACAACAACAAAACAAGTAAAAATGTACATTACAATGTGGGTTTCAAAATGTTGGCAAATATTTTGGGTTTTCTTGCAGTCCGCACACACACCCCTCCCCCAAAATGTTAGTCTTGATAACAAACTAAAATTTGAAGGTCCTTATTTACAGAGATCTGTGGCTTCTTGCTCACACAGCAAAATTCTTTCTGCATAGTGTATGCCCCAAATCTTGGCAGAATAGACCAGTTTACTACAGTGCACTCTCGTTATAAAGAAGTCCTTGGGACCCATGATATATTTTCTTTATAATGAAATTTCTTTATATCAGGGTTGCAAAAACAATAAAATACAAAGGAAATCCAAGATATGGGACCAGAGATTTTACTTCTTAGTAATGAAATTTTGCTATATCAGTGTTCTTTATAACGAGAGTGCACTGTAATACATTCAAAGTTCATGCATACCTTTTAAACAAAGGTTGTCCCTAACTACCCGAGAGCTGGTCGAGGCTTGCCTGAGGCTTACCCGATATAACAACAACTAATGTATGCAAGTTGAAGTCCAAGTATTGAAATGTATCTATTATAAATGGGCTTATGGAATAACTCGTTACTAGGCCCCCAAGGAAGAAATATCTATGAATTTGAATACATTCTTGACCTCGTCTAATGGACGGATAATGTATGATGCGATGCAAGATGAAAATATATATCACCAGAAATTGAACATTGTTAATAATGTGGGAAGACAGAGATAAAAAGATCAAACATAATGTAGCCCTCTTAATCACATTTTCCAGTTTTTGTCTGGATATGTCATGTTTGTCTACCCACTTTACTACTAGTGTACAAGAAGGTTTAGCAATGTGTGAAGCAGTAACACAAGTTTGGCAATCTCTCACTCCCTTGTGTGTATTTGTGGTTTGTGGGATACCAGAAATGTAAGGAAGTAATGGCAACATGTGAGCTATGTTTATTATATTATTCATCTGCCTCAGCTAAACCGCATTCAGTGTAGGGTTGCAAAGGGTTGGAAACTTTAACAAAGTAAACATAAATCAGGGTTTGTTTTAAAAAAGTGGTAAACTTTAGGAAAATCACATGGTACCACAACAACAACAAAATTGTCCACATCAATAAGGACATTAAATATTTTTATTTAGGTTCAACAAGAATGTCATCAGAACTTTGTTTTTATCTTTCCACCCCGAAACCTAAATGTCGTTTCAGATGGTTGTCTATTATTGCACAAGATGTACACCCATCAGGGTATCAAACAAGGTGGAATACAAAATGGTCATGATGCAGGCAGATTCTACCAGTAGCTCAGGATGGTAACAGTTCCCGGTGCCTCGGGTGATGCTGTCACTATTTTGGTGTCACTGACCCACATGAGGTGAAGGAGACTGGGGTTCCGATGGACGACATTCAACATTCTTCCATCCTGAAATAAATGAATATTTTTACAAAATGTGTGATTCATAAAAACCTGATAATACGTCTGGTTATTCTGAGACAGTAATGGCCTGAAAAACACTTGCTCTCTCGCACCTAGGGCCAATATGACAGATCATTTCACTATGTATTCCCATTCTTGGATCTGATCCTTCCAAAAAAAAAAAACATAGCTCTCAGCACCGTAATACACTTGCAAGAATTACTTTGTTTTCTATTGTCAGTGTGCAATCTACATTTCTTGTAGCTATGTTAGGAAAGCTTTACTTTCCCAACAAGTAAGCCACAGTAGTTGCCAGAAGAACGTTTTTTTTTTACAAGAAGTCTGAAATTCAAGAGCATGAGGGGCACATGAAGCATCAATAGCTTTTTTTCTGCTAATAAATCCAATTGACCATACCAAAAATATATCATTCGATCACAGAGGGTGTGGTACTCCCTAAGAATGACAGAGAAACAAGTCTGAAATTCAAAATCCCCAGGCAAATGAATAGTTTCAATTTATTGAATATGCCCAAAACAAATTGTGATGCTGTCAATAAAGGTCACTTGAAATCATAAAGCAAATTATGAAACTACGTCCCCATTTACTAAAATCATTAATTTTCGGAGGTTTTTGTATAATGTCTGTGGAAGCTAGTGAGAGGTTGTTGAACAGGAAAAAACACTATCCAACCTGTGTATATGCACATTAATGAAATGGTTGGGCATTAACGCCTCTACGCTTAAAAGTCCTATTTTGGGTAGGGTCAATTGTTTTCTCACCTTGGCATCCCAAACTACAATCTTTTTTCTGTCACCACCGGACACCACTCTGCCATTGGCAAGACTCAAGCACCGTACCACACCAATGTGCTCCTTCATCACGTTGAGACATAATCCTACAGGTAGTGAAGAATAGTAATGAAACATATCAGCTGTTCAGAAGTATCTTCCATATGTCACATCAGGTGAAAACTGCTGCAAAAACTCACTGTTTGTATACAAATTTCCTTACAACGTATTTATTAAATATATTTCTCTTGATAAATATTCAACTTGATAACAGCATTATTTTAATCAAAACATTCTATCTTCATTACGATGTTCAGAAATAAGTTAAATTATGGTACATACAGTAACTTGTGACATTGTAAACTTGCAATTTACCGCATTTAAGAAATTTAAGACTTATGTTAGAGATAGTTTAACTATTTTAACTGGGCTATTTAGCGCCGCGTTTTTCTGGGGGGGGGGGGTATTTGACCCCCCCTAGATTCGCCACGATACGGCGAATCGCCGCGAAAATTTGCGATGCGGGTAGACTCGGATGTAAACTACACGACTGTGTAGTAAAATTTCAAAAAATTCATAATTTTCTATTTTTTAAGTAATTAATTATGCAAATAAGTGTTATGAAATTATTTGCTTTCGGCTATAATTCACTTAAAACAGGTAGTAGAATGCAATTTTTGGTGAAGATATTCATTTTGACATTTCTAACAATCATCTACAAAAACTTTGCCAATTGGAATTATTTCTATGTATTTTATTGTTTTTGAATTTCTATGTATTTTTTGTTTTTTCGACCTTTGTTTCTATTGTTTTTCGATGAATTGTTGGGGACACTTTTGAATTAAACAGCATAAATTAATTATTTAACCAGTAAAAGCAGAAATATTTCCATAGCAATTTATGATTTATGGCTGAAACCAATTTCATTGATTGTAGCACAAAATCAGTTTTGAGCAATTTTGGGGTTGAACCATGCATGTATAAAATTGCGCAGCGTCGTAACGGTAACGTCCGATTTTTCGGGCAGGAAAAGTAGTCTTCAAAAGTGGCGCAGACTTGAAAGTAAAGTCGGCGATCGACGCGGTGAAAAAATTTTGGCTGGCGGCATAGTCCGCGAAATTCGTCGGGGGGGGGGTCAAATTGGACACCCCCAGTTAATATGGGGTGGGTTAAGAATTTAACTTTCACAGCAATTATTAGTAAAGTTAATTTTTCATGTGTTTTTCTTTAAGATATGAACATCTTATTAACCCGTTCCCTCCGAGATTTAAATTCCGCACCGAGTTAAATACTATACATATGGTTCGGGTAACAATGAGTTTAACAGTGCTTTATTTATATTTTCTGTTCATTGGACTTGAATTTTAAAAGTAGTGTTAACTTGATATAATAGTTACCATGTGCTAAAATATGCTATCTTCATGACACAATCTAGTGCTGCCATGCAATGGGGGTTTCATATTGAACCATTCCATCATTGCTTAATTCAACATTATTGCTGATTTCAAGGAATTTCCAATAAATCCACCACCAAAAACTGAACAGTAATGATTCATTTACACAATATGTTGTTTAAATGTAATAACCGTTTTATTTCATTTGAAGCATAACTTATTATAATGACCCCATTGTGTTGAATGAAGATTTTTTACCTTCATGAGTCCATAATCTGACAGTGCTGTCTGCTGAACCTGATGCTATTACTTCACTGTTGTACTCTATACAATACTGGAAAGGAAATCAAATGGGGAATACAGAGGACAACAATGTAAATGGTACAAAATGATTTAACTCTACATACAAACATGCACAAGAAATGAATAAGTCCAGCATAATTTGATTATTTTACTAGATCAAAGACACTTCAGATAAATATTACACCCCCAAATTACAGAAACACAATAAAAACATAGCAAAAATGATCAACAACTCTCGGGATAACATGCTGGTTTTGTTAATACAAAAAGGCATGCAGAAATTAAATGATAACACATTGTTGAAGAGAACTAGCATTAATTTTGGTTATCAGTGTGAGTGTCTGGCTGTGTTTATATGGTATGTGTGTATGATGAACACAGTCAATGACTAACTGAGAAATCACACCTTAAATTTTTTTACTCCTGTTGCCATGAACACTCAACAGCAGGTTAAGGGAGAATCACAAAGTTAGATAATTGGTTGGACAATGTGGGACAACACATGACATGGGATGGCAAGCCAGTTCAATATGGACAAGTCAAGGCCCAAACAATGATAAGGGTTATCGGCATTTCATGAAAACAAAATTCCCTGATATTTCCCTGACGGAAGTTAATAATCCCAGGAACATCATTTTGACCAATTTCTTGCTTCCTCTTTTATTGCTCATCTCATGTCCATGGTATGAACACAAGGAAAGAAAGTTGGACTACTGGACAAACAAAATTCCCTGATGTTTCCGTGATTTGAAGGACTTTTCTGTAATTCCTGGTCTTTCCCTGACTGGAAAAAGGGGAAATTACATTCCAGGTTTTCCCTGATTTCCAGGTTGGCTTGGAACCCTGTTGATACACCATAATAAACCTTCTGTATTCCCAGCTTACCACTTCATCAGTGTGTCCTGCCAGTGTATTAGTACAGACTCCTACATGCTTGTTCCACATCTTGATCAGACCATCACCCCCTCCACTGACAATCAGATCATCATCAAACTTGCAGCACATTACACCTAGAAAATGACATTAGAATGCTTTGCTGATATGATTTGTACTTGACTCTTTCAGTAACACAGCATAAAAACTCTATAGACTTTGCTTACAATAGTCCAAGTGTTGAAATGAAAGACTTTGAAACTACACATTTTCCAGTGGATTTTCAACTGTTTGTATGTTTATCTCTTTAAAAAGCAATATATGATGCACCACGCCATACCCCGGGGTACCAACTAGAAATCCACCATTTTGTTGAATTATTTATTTATTTTTCAGCACTGTACCCTGGGTTACAAAATTATGTAAAAGTTATGAAATAAGGGTGAAAATAACACATTTAACTTCATTTTTACCCTATTTTTCATAAGTTTATGCCTTTTTGTTGTGCACTTGCACAGCCTCTGCATCATCACCACTGATTTCATCGATCACAACTGAAGAAAATACATTTTTTAACACAAGAGGGCGCTGCACAACGCGGTACCCCGGGGTACAACGGTACCCCGGGGTATGGCATGGTGCATCATATGTCAGTATCATTAAATAACATTCACTTCAACTGACAATCCTCTAAGCATAATATTAGTTACTTGTCAACAATACTTTTTTGCCACTGCAAATTACTTTGAATTTTCTAAGCTAAAGAGTGTTGACAATGAAAGCTGACTCTCTGATTTATGTCAGTAAAATCACCACATATCCGAGTATAACTTCTTTACAAGACAGTGAAGAATTTTCTTCTACATTTTTATACTTATGTAAATTCAAGTTTTACTTGTCTACTGTATTGTCTTCTAAGAACAATTTTATTTTATGAATTTCATAATCATGAGAACTAATATCTAGCATAGAAATACCCTGCTTCTTGATAACCAGATTCTCTTACCTTCTGAATGGCCCCGTAAAATATGCAAGCATATCCCTCTTGATATATCCCATACTCTTACAGTTGTGTCCCATGAGGTTGTCACGGCAACATCTCTGTGAACGCCAAGATACTGTCATAAAGAGAAAGGTATTTTTTTAATAGCAGGGGTATTCTGTGAAAAGCAAATATTTTGCAATTTTTAATTTTTCACATTGAGCAACACAATGCACAGATTTGTAAATACTTTTCGCTACTGCTCTGAACAGTTAATAAGAGTGTAGTTGTATACATGTCTCATCTTGAATGTTCTGTGGCATATATTTTTGTCATTTCCCTCTAAGTGAGTGTGAAATCTGAAAGAAAATAATGTGGCTTGAAGATGTCTTCCTGAGAAACTGTAATAAGGGGGTACATTTGAAGACCCATTCCCTATCAAATGGCAAAAGAGACAAAAAAATAAATCAAACAAGAGTTTTCATAAAAATACTCAACGGAACTAGAAATTATTCCAGACTTATATATGTACATTGATAACATGTCCCACTGCACACAGGTACTTGTTTCTGTTTGAAGGTTTTTGTTGCCGAATTACATGATATGCCTCAGTTACCCTACAATATGCACAAAAACATGATATGGACATTGTGTGTGCCACCATAATTGGTGATCCGCATAACCGCGGATCACCATAGATTTCGTCAAAATTATTTTTCTTTATTCGTGTTTCTTTCTGGTCATTTTTTGTTCAGACGATAACTTAAGAACTATAGCGTTAATAATCTTGTAACTTTGCATAGTTATGTCTCATGCCAATACCTTGGGGTGGTAGTCCGGTCAAAGTGATAGAGCACCTGTGACATCATTTATGACGTCAAAAGCCAAAAGTTAGACTTAACCTACATTTGCGATATCTCAAGCCGGCGGAGGACTTAAATAACCAAATTTGGCAAAGGTCAAGCTAAGGTCACGACGCAACTTTTGGACCATACCCCGCACGTGTGCGCGTGACGACGGGCGCGTAAAATGCAACAAGAGCCCCGGGCACGGAGTGAGGTGGGACGCTCACTGAGGTCGTTGCCAAACTCTCTATGGTGCCACATAGAAAAAACATCAGCTATATGTATAGTTTTGGCCCCTTGGAGCCTGTTATCTAGGCACCCACGTAGCCAAATGAACAGTTGAAAACTTTGCCATCGCGTTGCCATAACACGTATAGCTGATTTTGCCAAGTTTAATTAAATTCTGACATCCAGTTTTATAAAAAACAGGCATGCCCTAGTTCTTAACATTTTGACCTTTGACCTACTTTTTGACCTTGACCCCAATTTACATTGAAGTCACTATACATGTAGCATTTACCATCAAGTTAGTCAAAATGGGCCAATACAACCAAAAAGAAACATTAACTTCATTTGACGCTTTGACCTACATATGTGACCTTTGACCCCAAATTACATTGAGTCCCTGTCACGCATCTACACACCAAGTTTGGTTACAAATGGGCTTGTGGTTAGAAAGTTACCTAGTTTGGGCCTTATGGGGCCCTGCCCTGGGCCCCAGGGGGGCCTGGTGTACCATTCAAGGAACCCCTATCTCCTCCCCTGAGGATCATTCCCACAAGTTTGGTCTAAATCCATTGATGTGAAGGTGAATATTCCATAGGGCCCATCCCAATCTTTTGCCCCTTTAGGGGCCAAACGGGCCACCTGGGCATTGTCATGAGGAACATTAATTTAGCTCATATAGAGGTATCTACACACAAAGTGGCTTACCTTAACTATTTCTGGATCTAGAGAAGAAGATGTTTGAAACACTACTTTTGGCCCTTTAGGCCCTGCCCCTGGGCCCCAGGGGGCCAGGTGGACCATCTTGAGTGACCTTGAATCCCACACCCGCCTAAGGATCATTCCTGTCAAGTTTGGGCCAAATCAATCATAGCATTTTGAAGGAGAAGCTGAAAATGTGTAAAAGTTTACGCACGACGACGACGGCACGACGAACGCGCACGACGACGACCGGACGAAAAGCGATCGGCAATAGCTCACCCTGAGCGTCCTTTGGCTCAGGTGAGCTAAAAATGCGCGCAAATGACGTTCTTATTGACAGATCTATACATTTCAGGTCATTTGGAGCATTTTGGTGCACCGTGCGTACGCGGCGTGTTTTTCGCGTGCACGACCCTTCCCGGCAAATAACGTAATTTTTTCGACGGATTTGGATTTCTGACTGAATTCTACATCATTAGAAACCTTTCCGGCACCTGGACCTAAAATATCGCTTACAGGTCCAAAACCGTAAATGCGCGCGCATCTGCGCGCGTAGTGAATGGCGGCATTTTAAAATCACTCATAACTCTCTAGAATTAACGGTGACCCCTACTTTATTGCTTATTCACATAGACTATGATGCGCAGATAGCATTTCAGGCTTGCTTTCTATGACAAAGTGTTTGTGACGTCATCTATGACGTCACAAGAAAAAATCGTATTTCGGGCATATCTCATGACTGGAGTCGAGTAACATAACGCAAACCTGGTACATAGTAACTTCAGGTCAAAAGTCATCACTGGTGCTAATCATAACCGTCCGCGCGTCGCAACGAATGCGTACGCGTACGTTTAAACTAAGTCTTAAATCAACTATTTTTTGTGGAATAAACGAATGCCCCTACCTGGTATTGCTCATTCTGATAGCCTATGATCCGTAGAAAACAGTTCACACACTACTTTGCATGCCAAGTAATTGTGGCGTCATCTGTGACGTCACAAAGATAAATCGTATTTCGCGCATATCTCATGAATGGGGTAAATTAAGATAAAACTTGGTGCACAGTAACTTCAGGTCAAAAGTCATCACTGGTGCTAATCAGAATAGTCCGCGCGTCGCGACGAACGTGTAGGCGCACGTCGAATTTTCAATAATATTTGATATACAATTTCAGGTGATGAGGGACATATTTCATCATGCAATGATAATTGATATACATTGTTTGTCACATTTTCTTTAAATTTAATGATCGGAGCGGTTACGCGGATCACCAATTCGTCTTCGTGACGAATTAAAATCTAGTTTTTCTTTAATTTTTCTTTCTTTTCTTTAGTGAAATCTACCTGTATATCATCACTGTGTCCTCGTAATACATGCTTGCAAATTCCACCAGGCCACGACCAGATATGGATAGATCTGTAAGGATACAAAATTAAACACAAGATTTATTAGAGTACTGTACCATGCATCACAACATCATTTTCTGATTCCATTCTCAACTTTTTTTTAATTCATTTTTTTTTATTAAAGCCCAAGTTTAGTTTTGGGGATTTTTTGTTATGTGAAAGCTTTATGCCCCAAACTCATAACCCTACAATAATAGATTCTGAATGTCTTTAGTTCTTTTTTTATTAGTTAATGAAAAATCTCGAGGGGACCCCCGTAGATTTTCGACTATAATTTACATTATAGCATCCAAAGGGTTAAAAAGGCTTTAAGGTTACATGTGTTATACCTTATCTGAAAGAGCAGACTCTGGCTCTTTCAGATGAGGTATACTTCATATAACCTTCTTTTTGTCTTTACTTTTTTAAAAATTAATTAATGAAAATCTCAGGGGGGGGGGGGACCCGCGAGATTTTTCGGCTTATATTTTACATTATAGATCCAAAGGGTTAAAAAGGTTATTGTGAGCTATAACCTCATCTGAAAGAGGCAGAGTCTGCTCTTTCAGATGAGGTATAACACATGTAACCTTAAAGCCTTTTTAACCCTTTGGATGCTATACTATAAAATATAGTCGAATAATCTCGGGGTCCCCCCCCCCCCCCCCCCCCCCCGAGATTTTTCATTAACTAATTTATAAAAAACTAAAGACATTCAGAATCTATTATTGCAGGGTTATGACTCTGGGGCATAAAGCTTTCAAATAACAACAACCCCAAAACTAAACTTCGCTTTTAAGGTGACAAGCAAATTTGCTGATAGAAAAAAAAACATGGAATAGTACCAGTAGCTCAACGTCAATAGATTTAAAAACTTGGCAACAATTATATGGCTTTGCTGACAGATTCTTTCAGTGATGGCCCAGTTGGCTGTGCAGATGACTTAGTTACTTCCCAGATTTTCCAATTTCCCTTTACCTGTAGTTTAGTATGTATGTGATTTTTTTTCTTGTCAGAAATGAATTGATAAGGTTTTTGCTCCGATCAGGCCACCACTCACCCTGTGATGCATCAATGATCCAACATACATTTGGTCAAGTCAGAAAATATGCGGTGTTCTGCAAGTGCAGTTTTGTTAGTATGACTCAAGAGTGAAGTTTTTTTTTATTTTTAATCATGTTTTATTGTTTCTCAATCAAAGAAAATGACAAATTTACAAATAATTAGCAATAATTGAAACAAAAATTTCTTGAATGAAGATTTGACAAAGCTACGCTTTTCTAAAGCAGTGATGGACTCGAGGCCAGCCTTGAGGCCAAAGCTTGCCGGCCTTGGCCTCAGACCGAGTATGTGTACACAGTCTACAGGACAAATATTTTTCCAGTGGCCTCGTGACTCGGAACAGTCCCCTTTGATCCCATCCCTGTTTATAAGTGAGCGTCATGAATGGATCTCAAGAGATAATATTCAACTAATCAGAATCTCAGAAAAGCAAGGAATGTCATGACAGTATATTGTTTATGGTGTAAAGTAGCTTATGGCATATCACTACCAATATGGCAAAAATACAAACTTTATGCATTGTAAGCATGAAGCTGAAGAATAAGAAAATATGTTGAAACATCAGTTGAATATGAATCATATAACATGCAATGGAGCTAGCTGCAAGCTGATCCGATTATTTCATCCATATGGATCATAGTCAGAAAAATAAAGTGTGCGACAGCCTTGAAACTTCTTAATGAATCTTATTTTGAAATTACTACAACTATTCTTACAAATAATTACCAGCTTCAAAGTTAAGCTACCAGGCTGGGAAAACTGTTTTTTGGCAATGCAATAAAGGAAGAAATTCAGTGTACCATACATTCCCCACCCCCCCCTTCCAAAAACTTTAAAAATAAACATGAAGACAATGGTAACAAAAATATGAAATATACAGAGGTTTATTTGATTACCTGTCACTGGATGCACTAACAATCTTATCGTCATGGAAACAGACAAAATCCACTGACCCCGTGTGACCCTGCATTGACTTCAAACAACGACCTGTCTTGATCTCAAAGACACGTACTACTCGGTCTCCACATCCTGTGACCAGCAGGCCATTCTGACATGAAAAGATTGAGTTGGAAACAGAATTACAGTTGCATTTATATTGACAAATACCCCTACGGGAAACTAACCTATTACCGTAAATACAATACATGGTTTCTATGGAGATATGCAACCTATTTTAATGAATATTTTCATTTGAAGCATCAATGATTTGCAAAGATTACAATTTTTGCTCAAATTTGATCTAGCTATAAAGATACATACAAATCATTGTGCGCCTGGCAGAATGTTGTTAGCAAAATGTATAAGCAAAATGTCGTTAACAGTAACTTGTAACGTGAATACCATTGGCTTATTTCACATGAAATCAAAAGATTTTATGGTCTTTGAGGTCCTTCTATCAGTACGTTAGGCAGAAATATGGAATAAGTTTCTTTATTTTAAATTTAGAGACAATATACTGTTAATGACTTTTTGCTAGGAGCATTTGCTAACAACATTCTGCCAGGTGCACAACGAAATACAGTGTTCAAAATTTAGGATGAATATATCATGTAGTTATTGATAAACATTGAACACTTACACATAAAGCGTGGTATTTGGTTAAGTTGTGTGTGTAATGACCTGGTAAAATTTATAATTAATTCAGTCAAGGAATATTGTTTAACTCCACTTCATTAATTACATTTTCATTATATATATATCTTGAATAAAAAAATATTTTACTTACTTTCATCTTCAGGCAAGTCACTGCATCAGTGTGTGCATCTATCACATTCAGACATTCATTTGTAAACATGCTCCAAATCCTCACAGTTCTGTCTCGACTTCCACTCACTATTAACGTACCTGAACATATACAAAAGTAGATCACACACAAAGGAGTTTACAGGAAAAGTCCAGATGATTTTAAGATAATTATTATAAAAGTAATGTAATTAATCATCTGAAATGACAAATGATTTCTCAGACTGGATGAAAATTATGGATTTTGATAATATCCAAAATTCTATAGCACATTGTCATTGGTGGCAAATCATGTTTGTGATTAGGCAAAGCCAAAATGTAACGAATCACAACTCTCCAAGGGTTTTGTATACCTAACCCTTTGGGGACGACGGGCTTGTACAGAAGCCCAGTACATCACACACTAAAAGATGATTTTTCTCCATCTATAATGGTAAAAAATATGTATTTTATGTTACAGAAGCATTCAGGCAACATAACGTTTAGTTTGAGTGAAAAGGTTATCATACTTTCTGGGCTTCTGTGGAAGAAATTTGTCCCTGAGTGTGTGATTTACTGGACTTCTGCACAAGCCTGTCGTCCTCACAGGGTTAAGTGCATAAAATTATCTTAAATTCACTTTCATTGATAGTACGGCAAAGGATTTTCACCTAAATGGAAATTTATTATCAAAAACATCAATATCATCATTTTTCTTCAGCAAAGCGACAAAGGGATATTTTTTTTTCAAAATTCTTTATGTAAAAGTGCAGTGAGTTGAGTCTTTGCCATTACTACATAGTCAATTTGTGCACATGAATTGTACCTGATACAAATGTAATGCAAATTTTTGCAATCCTTTTTTTTCAAAATTTGATTTAATAATTTACTCATTAATTCTCATTTTAATAACAAATGGGGCTCTTTCACCAAATTCCAATATATTTGTTAAAATTACATGGAAACTCTGCTGGACTTATCATACAAAGAAATCTCATCAGACTGATGTTTAGTCCTTCTTCGAAAATGCAAAAAAAACCCCACAAATCTAATTATATCATCAACCGAATGACAAGTCACAAATATATCAAAACTACTTAAAGCGCAAGTTTAGTTTTGGCGATTTTTCTTTTATTTGAAAGCTTTATGCCCAAAGGTCATATCACACCAATAACAGATTCTGAATGTCTTTCGTTTTTTTTTAAAATTAATTAATGCAAAATCTCGGGGGGGGGGGGGGGGGGGGTTTGGGTTGGGTGGGACCCCCAAGATTTTTGACTATATTTTACAGTATAGCACCCAAAGGGTTAATAAGGTGTTAAGGTTATCTGAATTATACCTCATCAGAAAGATCAGACTCTTAAATCAATGATGAAAATAAGATGAAAACAAAACATTTCCACTAACCACAGCACACAGAGATGTGCTTTTAAATACATATGTTTACATTTTGTATGTATTCATAGCAATTGTTCCAAATATAACTTGCAGCCTGCAAGTCATTAAATATTTTGCACAAGAACACTCCAACACTTAACTGGTACACCTAATCATATGCACTTGTAAATTTTATCTATCAATCATAAACAAACATAAACTTACCAACCATCTGAATCCAGGCAAGTCACTGTTTCTTTATGGCCCCTCAATGCTGGCACCACCTTGTATCTCCCTAGTACCCAGTTTAGACTAACTAAACTAACTAACTAACTAACTAACTAACTAACTAACTAACTAACTAACTAACTAACTAACTAACTAACTAACTAACTAACTAACTAACTAATTAACTAACTAACCAACAACCTTCCTAACTAGCTAGCTACTGTAACTATCAAGAAATGAATAAACAAACAGACAAATAGACAAACAAATAAATGTTACCAACCATCTGAATCCAGGCAAGTCACTGTTTCTTTATGGCCCCTCAGTGCTGGCACCACCTTGTATCTCCCCAGTGCCCAGTTAAGACCTAAGTGGTAGGCCCTCATGTAAATCTCCTTCCATCGGCTGGTGGACTGGAGACCCTCTGCATCAGGGGTGATGGTACCTGCATGGGACAGGAATGGAAATCAACAATCAAAAAAACAATAACAAACACACACACAAGTTTATCTGTTGAACCCTATGTCTGTTAAAGCCCGTTTGCCCGTTGGAGATGATTTGATTTCACTATAACACGCATTTCCCATAGACCCCAACATGAGTTAACTTTTACTTAGTCTTCAATTGGTTAAAACAATTTGTTGACTCCTCATCCAAACAACTTTGACCTATTTTCATAACAAATGTATTAAAGCCTACATGTATTGATTTGGTAAATGGTACAAAATGAAATTCTTTGGTATTATATTTTCTAGATAGGCCAATGTGATATCAATGCCCTGAAAATTGCTTGCTCTGCAATTCCATTTTTCAGAAATGACTGAAAATGAAAAATGTGGGGGGGGGGACCCAACCTTTCCCATAGGTAATGTACATACTGATATGTGGTATGTGTACATTACAATTTGGCACTAAAACAATTTTTAGTACGTTTTATGCTTTTTGATGTCTGGGGTGACAACAGAATGTTTTGTGAAAGATTGGCGAAAAATTCGTCGGATCAACCAAAAATATACTTGGGCTTTAACACCTTATCAAAAAGAGTATATTTGTTGACCCCTATGTTTCCAACATGGGTGAGAATGCTGGATGTTACATGCCGGAGTATTGATTGCAGTAGTTGACATGGGGTAACAAATGAAATTAAAAACAGTAATGGATAAATAAATAAATATTCTTAAATAAACAAAGTAAGAAAAAAAAAAGGTTTCATTGCATATCAAACAATGCATATTATAGTATTCAGACAACTGTGCAGGTATGGACTTATTTTGCAAAAATAATGATCTGTTTTCTAGATTTACACAAAAGTTGTAATTCCACCAAATACTCATACATAAGCCCTCAACCAAAAAGAATATTGTTTAATATTACTATGCCCTCTTTTACTGCCTATAGATGCATTTAGGAATGACTGCTGAGGACATTAAGACAAAATATTTTTTTTTTCTTGAGAAATTGTGATAAAATGCTTCTATTACCTCCACAAGTGACACCAGAGCCATTGATGACAGAATCAAAAGAGAAGGTTGGAGATGTGTTGGCTATACTGGTTTGATTTGGACTGAAGGGGTGCTCATGACACAAGTCGTGTATAGTACCATAGTCCAGCCATCCTTTCCTCTTGCAGTGGTAGAGCCTGAAATATAAAAATGAACTTCTGAATTCCTTTTGCATTGAAATTGTGTGTGTGATGTCTCTTTGAAGTGAATAATATTTAACTGGAAATGTGAGCATTTCCTCAAACAGTTGGACAAAGATACCAAAAGAGAATCAAAAACTAACATTTCAAAAAAAAAAAAAAGATTAATTCCATGCTTTGTGGCACCATTACAAACTTTTGAAAGGTTGCCAAATTTTTATGGGTACATTTTTTTGATGAAATAAAATTCAATTTTCGTTCTGTATTATTTGTTTATTTATTCCACTTGATAAACAAAACTTTGATTTATACAGCATATACTTTTCTATTCCACACAATTCCTTCATGATCTAAAATAAAATACTTACACAAATAAATAAAAAAAAATATTATTATTAAAATTACTATTATTATTACTATTACTACAACAAACTGCATCTTGCAAAATCAAATACTTTTGTTTTTGTTTTTGGAGAGAAAATAACACTGCAGTTACCTTACAACACATGCTAATATGAATTTATAGTTCATAAGCTGATTGAATGATATTTTTGATTGAATTTCTGACCTGGTTGAAGCTAGTCCTCATAATTAATCAATTGCATTGTTAAGATAAAAATCAATTTAACTGATTTAAATAAAAAATTGCAGGAATTCAACATGCTTGTTTAGGTGTACCAGGGTTTTCTCCTTCTTACTCATCTGCTTCATACTTTTCCAAGAAATGACTACCATTTATGATGTAGTATAAATTACTGAAAAGTGGAAATTTGACTGAATAAGCACAGCCTGTGCAAATACACCTCGTTAAAGTGCTATTATTGGATTCAAAATGCATTGGGGGTGGGGGGGGGGGGACAGAAACTTACCACAATACATCAGTGTTGGCATACTCTCTCCATCTGACGCTACACTTGGCAACCTCACACAGGTCAGCGACAGAGATGTATGAGAAGATGCGTTCCACTAACTCAATTGGAAGGATTGCAGTCAAATCGACGACGAGCATGGATTCTAGTTCAGCATATAACCATCTCAGCTGCAAAGGCTGGAATTAACATGCATGTAACATGGCAGTTATAATAACAAAACAGTTGATTATTTACAACTCATGAGACTATACAGTATGTGCATGATGGGTTTGATGAAGACCCTCTTGCTTCCACTATATAAGCCACACAGTAAGCAAATACTTACCGTTGGTGAAGGTGATGGGACGATCCATCACTTCCGCGGCGATCTGGATGTAGCTTTCTTTCCGAAGCAAAGCTGAGGAAAGATAGCGTATACATTCAGATCGCCGAGGAAGTGATAGATCGTCTCGTTGCCTGAAACCAAAATGTGATTGTTTGCTTTATATTCCATATCAGAAACATTTAACTATAGAATCAACAAAGATGTATATTTCTCTGAACAAAACATTATTTTGGGCCCAAATATGGAACACGCGCCCGACCAACCACCGGGTGCTCACCATCAGGGACGTTCGATGCGCCCGAGTGCGCGTTAGCGTACATGCATGTTGCATATTGCGCTCACTAAATACGCGCCGACGCGATGGTGTTAGTACTGTTTCGCTGATCTCTTCAGTACACACAGTCCTAACGCATCAATTATCAATATTTGAGTACGCGCGAAATAGAAGTGCGTTACACTCGGACTATCAATTTACTATCTACCGAGAGTAACAAACTTTTCTTCTCGAGTGATCTGATGGGGAAAACTACGTTTTATCACGTGATCACCTCTTGGCCAATCCTATAGCAAGATTCTTAGTATGTGGAATATAATAAAATATACTGAAAGAGGAAAATGCTTAAAGGCAAGGTCCACCCTGACGACAAGTTGGTTTTAATAAAAGCAGAACAATGAGAGAAACATATTAATGAAAGTTGGGTGAAAATCCACCAAAGAATAGCGGAGTTATGAACTTTAATTTTAATTTTGTGACTTCACATACGAGCAGCTCCCAATATGTCATGTAATATTAATTCTATAAATTGCCACTTTTCATTGGTTCATGATAATTGAATGTTTTTTTTTCATAGTCCCATAGAAGCATGTATGAAATAATGTTTCTAAGAATGCACAGGTAGCATCATTTTCAATTTTCTGAGAAAATGGCACTTTATGGAATTTATATTACATGACAATGGAGGAGCTGCTTGCATGTGACGTCACAAATTCAAAATTAGGAAAGTTCATAACTCTGCTATTCTTTGGTGGATTTTCGACCAACTTTCATTAAAGTGATAAGTTAACATTGTGGAGCTTCACTTTAAAAATTGTCAAATTTTGATATCTGAACTACATAGTAGTGTTCATATGGACAAATAAACACCCTAGAATAAAAAAGTTTGGAAAGTTACAATGCCAATGGCAAGTTATGCATGAATAAACAATTAAAACTCGGAGGCGAGTTTAAATAGCCTAGGTGTACACACAGTAAGTCTATGGGTGAAAATGGGCAGGAGAATCCGATCAACTTATGATTTTCAATTTTTTAAAGCACTAAATAATCATTTTGAAATAATTTTTTTTCAGGGCGTCAGTTTTAGACCTTATCAAAGACAATGGTAGCATGGGGAAGCATGTAGCTCAGATTTTTTAACTGTGGTTAATGTTAGCCAATACCTTAACCCGTTTACTACGAGATTCTGTAAATCCCCATAGACTTTGTACAGGGCCCATCCGGTTCCCGTAAGCAACGGGTTAATATGTTTCTCTCATTGTTCTGCTTTTATCAAAACCAACTTGTCATCAGGGTGGACCTTGCCTTTAAAAGCTGGTGGAATTGGTTACGAAGATACAAATACCAGTTTAGTGACAGTTTTGGAATATTAGATCAAAGAAGTTGTCTAAATTTTCAAAATATTTGATTGAAGTGTAAGGAAAAAATAATATAACAGGATCCTGATAAAATGATCCAGTTTACACATTTAAAAAGCTGTATAGAAATGTGCAAATGTATACAAATTAATTAAATGATTTGTTGGGTGTATGTAATAACCTCTCCAATACTTGAGTCCCCTCCCTCTCAAAGTTTTTGAACAATAAGTTATTCAGGTTACTATTGCAGTTACAATATTGTCAAAATCAGTGGATGGGACCACCGATACTCAGGCCCCCTGTCCCCCACCCCCAATTTGATTTTGGCATATTTTGGCCTAAACAACTTCTATACCAGACTTCGTTTACTATGAACAAGGAAAGTCTGATGCCCAATGCAGATATCTTTGTCAGTGCCAGCTCCTGCCAATATCATTGACCTACAATCCATGCAGGCATATCACATGGGATAAAGTTAATCAAAATTCCTTTAGCTTCTATCTTTCCCAGTAGTAACTTAAAAATCTTAGATTCAGACAAAGTCAGCATTCCTACACATCCCCCCTAAAGAAAATGCTACATCTTATCAGGGCAGCAACTCCCCCAGTGAAAATTAGTCCCACTTGAAACATACAACTCCCTAAGGGGACAACTTTCCCTGGGAAAACGAGTCCCACTAGACAACCGCCCACTGCTGGAACATCTCCTGAGGAGGACAGCCCGGGGAGGGGGGGGGGGGGGGAGGGGGTTACTCACATATATTGGGTATACGGGGATGTGCCGCTGGACCATTCTTTGAAAAGTGAAACAAATGGTCACACAGGTGACAGTGACAGAACTTATTTGACCTCTGTATCTCATGTAATTCCAAAGGCCTTGCAGTGTACATTGTTTTGAAATGTAAATATATCTTATGTCAATAGTGATCAAGTGAAAATATTTAAATGTTATGTTAATCATACTTATTTAGGGTCAGAGAGGTCAAATAAGTTTTGTCACGTGTGGTGACAATTTGTTTCACTTTTCAAAGAATGGCCCTTGGAAGGGTGACTTTTTCAAAGAAAAATCCTTAGACATGGTCCCCTTTTCATCAAAAAGATCCTTAGACATGGGTCCTATTTTTCAAATTCAGCGCTTTACTGTGCAACCCCATCAACATTTTTCAAAATTTCAACATATACTAAATATTCAAAATTTTTGGTGTGCTTTGCCTGCAAACATATGGTATTTTCAAGTTTTCAAACGTTAAGACATGGGTGCCTATTTATGGCAAAAGGGCACTTAGATGTGGGTATGGTTGGAGTTCTCAGCGGCACACCCTGTCCGACTATATTCCGAGTACCCCCCCCCCCCGGGAGGACAGCTCCCCCTGGAGGACAACTTCCCTACACACCAGCTCCTATGGAGGATGGTGTCCCCCAGGGATGATAGCCTCCAGAGCTAGAGGAACAGCTACCCCCAAAAGCAACTCTTTCAGAGGACAACCCTCCAAAGGACTTCTCCTAGCACTCAAGATTTTTACACTGGAATCATAATCAGGGTCGGGGAGTTATCCTTCGGGGGAGCTGTAAAGTGCGAGTCATCCACTGGAGAGTTTTCCTCAAGCAAGTGGTGGTGGGGGGGGGGGGGGTGTTAGTCCTAATCCTAAGTAAAACCGTTACAATACCCTTAAACCCCCCCCCCCCCCTTATTTGCAAGAGTTTGTTGAATCAGATTAGGAAAGTGGATAGTTTTGTTAGTTTAGTGCAGGACAGTATAAACCGTTGCTTCCGAGATTTTGAAATTCCCATAGAGTTAACACAGGACACATCCGGTTAAGTTAAAAAATGTGTTCAGAATTGAACATTTCCCCCTGGTGAATGACTGGAAACACCATTCTTTTTTCTTCTTCTTCCTTTCAAATTTAGAATTATAGTTAGCCAGCAAGGGAATACTGAAATTATACATCCTTGATGACCTCTTCTAAAGGGCAAAACATAACTTAGCTTAGTCTACATCTTTACCAGCATTCCAAACTACTTAATCATATCAACCAGATATAAGATTCAACTGAACCCTGTCATCAAACATCACATCACGTCATCACCACTCTGAGACTGAGTCTGACGTCTGTTGCCAGTTGGAGTTGGATTGGAAGTTGAATGCCCACCTTGCATTTGCCCAGTAGCGTTGACAACAATTCATTTTGTTGTTCTTGTGTACAATCGTCAAATATCTTTACGATTGTCTTCAAACGATCATCAAATACTACCATCTTCTTTCTTTTCTCCCTCCTGCGACTTGCTAGTCTTGTCTATTGAAAAGTACAGATGCAGATGCCGGTTTACATGCACACAAGTTACATCACAGCAACGTCAGACGCGTGTTCACGCTGTATTGTTTTGCACAATATATCAGGTGACCTGGGAATATCCCATTTGTCAAATTGCCTTGTCAGGAAAAATGGCTGCGCCCATTCCACACACGCCGAAAAATTACCTTGCAAATCTCGTCTAAATAAGTTTCCTTTAAAAAGATGGCAGGCTGGCCTTCTGTTCTAGTGGCGATCGGCGTTGCTTTGGCTATCATCGTTGTGAATGAGGAAAATATGTATCACCGGCGGAGGAGCCGGGGAGGAAATTCAGGTAGGTTGGCCGCGACCGTAACGTCCACGTCAGCAGTATTCTCAGTCCCACATATTCGTTTCTGTGTGCTGGTAAGTTTGTAAATTTACTCAAGATCAAGCCAAAAATTTTAGTTATGCAACGGTAAACATATTCATGCGTGGATGCCCAGGATTATCAAACGGTTGAGTTGTGATTGTTAATTGCTGAAGTTAATGAAAAACATTTTCATTTTCATTGTCATTTCATTTAAACACATGCTGACTTGGAAAACCTAACGTTCAACATGTTCAATCTGTTTAATGAATTGTGTCCGAAAAGGAGGAATTTTTTTTTTCGCTTATCCGGCCTGAAATGATTGAATGGGCCGAATGAGTGTATGCCATGGCATGGTGTTCGTTCGCCGTCCTTCACTGTCGTCTGGAGTATGTTATCCCTCACTGCGCCCGTCATCGTCCACAATTTCAAATGCTTCTTGAGAGTTGAAGTTGAAGTACTTCGTCATTTCTTGTCCGGTTATTTTTGTGTTTTTTATGACAATCAGAAGTAACTGAAGCTGCCAGATTTCAGTTCTGTTTGCTTTATATGATAGCATTATAGGTGGGGGATTCCAAACTTCTACACAGAATTTTAAAACTCAGATATGCTAATTTATGCACATTTTTTTGAAAAAAAAAGAAGATTCTCCTATTTCATCTGGTAGAGCTACAAAATTTTGTCTGAAAAATTATTTATATTAATTATTAATCTATGTATTTTCTTTTTTCGAAAATGACAAAAAAATACTTTTTCATTTTGTTGACCGATTTTGATTTTTGTTTTGTTTTATCTGGTAGAGCTATGTGAGGTACACCAAGCTTCCACACAAAATTTTAAATCTGACATTTTGTCTAAAAAAGTATTTATGCTGATTTGTGTGAATTTTTTCAAAATCACAAAAAACACCTCTTCTCCTTCATTTCTAGACTGATATTGATTTGTTTTGTTTCATCTGAATCTGTTAGCTCTATGTGAGGTACACCAAACTTTTTTACGGTATTTAAAAATTTTGTCATAATATTACTCAATACAATGCTAATTTATGCAAACAATATTTAAGAATCACAAAGAAAATGTTTCTTCTTCAGCTGTCAACCGATTTTGATTTTTTTTTTTTGGGGGGGGGTGTGGGTCTGGTTGAGCTACAGTTTCAGTTTCAGTTTCAGTTTATTCTTTATTAAAAATCACACCCGTACAATTAAGACGGCCGGCCTAAAAGGCCTATGAGTGATACATCGAAAATACAAACTCAGTACATGTACATGTAATACAAAATTAAAATCAAATAAAAATTATAATACACAATAATAGTAAATAATTCACCTAATAACAGAATACAGTGTATGGTGGCTAGGAAAGGGATAAAATCGTCACTCGTTTTTTGAATAAAGTAACTCGTTACGACATGTTAAAATATGGTTTGCAAAACTGGCTATTGGACAGCACAGTGATTTTGAAGACATTAAATATAGGAACTATTGATAAACATGCAACTGAAGAAATGTTGGATCAGAACCTGATACAATACTGAAAAGTTGTGATCTTAAATCATCATAAGCAGAACAAATCATAAAACAGTGAAATTCATCTTCTATGTCACCCGAATTACAAATGATACATAGTCTTTCATCAACAGGAACATTATTATAACGACCTGTTTGAAGGGCAATAGGGGCACATCACATCTAACAAGCTATTGCTCGCCTGTTTGACCTATTCTGACACTGAATTACATATGTCGAGTATTCAGCGAATGTTGAATCACGATAGGTTCTAAGTTTATTTTGTGCATTGGCAACTCCCTTCTGTCATCAAGAGTGAGCATTTCCACTTATTTTCAACAAATGATTTACATGCTACAGACACTGTTCTCACGAAGTTTGTTTACTTGCAAGCTCAGCCATAGGCTCAACAAACACACATTTAATTTTGCAAACAATTGTTTGACCTTATAACACCAATTTTTAACACCATTATTGCCAAAAATCTAGACCACATAAAATCTTTCCTGGGTATCGTCACTAATTGTACTTGCCATCAAATTACTCCACAGCCAGCAACTGATTGACACTGGTGATAGAAAGGGGTTCCCAACCCATTTCACCATACCGCATATATTAGGTATTTTCCCACTCCGAGATAAAATAGACATGCTCTATAAAAAAACACTGTTAATGACAGAAAACTCATCTAAACCCCAAATACCACTTGCATATTGCAGTATAGGCAAAATCATTTCGTCATACAACTTTTATGCGTCTTAAACAGAGAACACCAATCAATTTAAATTTACTAATACCACTCCAGGGCTCTGGTTGCAGATTGAGCCAGTTATTTTGTACCTTCTGGAGACTTAAATGTTCATCAAACCACAGTCCAAGGTATTTATAGATGGTCAACAATGTCAAGCTTTTGACCATTACCAATAAAACATAAATGTGGTTTTCATTTGAGTTTTCCTCCTGAAAAGCACAATTTGAGTTTTAAAGTATTGAATTCAATTCTCCATTTCTGGCCCAAGAACATACACTATCAAGCATTAACTGGAGGTCGTTTTCATTTTCCGCAAGAATCACAATATCATCTGCATACATAAGCATATCAATATTTGTTCTAACACTTGAATACCTCTGTTGCAACAACCTCACATTGTCAACTATATCATTTGATGAACACATTTAAACAAAACTGGGGAAAAGGCAACCTTGTTTAACCCTAATTCAACATTAAAGAATTCAGTAAGATTACCTATTACATTTACGTACACTCAGTGTCTTGATAAAGAGCCTTTATACAGTTATATAACTTGCCATGAACACCAATTGACCTCAACTATACCATAACAAGTCCTGTGACACGGTCAAATGCTTTTTGCATCAATAAGCAAACGAATGTATCTTTACAGATTTTCTTCTGGCTACAGCGTACACAGACTTTCAACATGGACTTTTGAAATTTTGTCTTGAAATTGAGTAATTCTAATACATGAAAAATTTATTTGAAAAGGTCCACGAAAAATGTTTCTTCATTTGTCAACCGATTTTGATTGCTTGAATTAGAGCTGGGATTTTTTTATCTAAACCATTCGATTATCGTGAAAAAAAACATCGTCGATAACACGATTTATCGCCTGAGTTGAAAAACAAATTTGTGATGAATATATTATAGGCTTAAATTGCTGGTGAGCCCTGTAGGACTGTTATCAAAGTGTAGTCAAAACAATGTTGCTTTCTTTAGACCCTCTTGTAACTAGATCAGAAGATTCATGACAGTGCTGATTGTTTATATTTTTTTGGTGGTCAGTATGTTGACAGAGAACTCTGTTATGTTATACAAAATGCACCACTGCTCATAATACCAAGGAGCTTCATGATAATACCACAAGTTTGATAGCTGTATAGCATGGAGGTCTCTCATATCCCCACCCCCTGTTTATGTCTATATGATTACTGGCAGTAGCACTCGTGTGCAGAGTATTCATAGCTTTGGGAATTTCTTGGTCCCTCCCACTGCAGTGCATGCATTTACCCCATCAGGTTTTCATAATCGATGGTATTTTGGGGCATATCGTGCCTCTGGCGATATTTTGAAATAATCATGATATCATTATCGTGTATTCGATATTTTTTCAACATCGTGTAATTTCGATATTATCATAATATTGCCCACCGCTAGCTTGAATTTCTTTGCTGGATGCTGGATTAGGACTGCATCATTGATGTGCTGGTTATGTTTCCTGTATTTTCAGATGATTTTCATCAACACACCACCAGCTTTTTACCAAGATTTTATCTTATTTCTTTGATCTTGCCTGGTGTCGAACCATCTGCCTTGTAGATGTGCCCAGTACATCACATTTTACCAGCACTTGTTTTCATTCATTTTTTTTTTGGTCTTTTTTTGGGGAAAGGTGCTCTTTTGGCTGTGGTCAGTATTTGCATGTTTACAAAATTCATCACAAGTGTTTATTAGTGTAAAATTCTAAGTTTGTAAAACAGCCAATGGCAATGGCATCACATAAAATGTAAATCAAGAATATTACTAATTACTATTTGGATTGTCACATCTGCTAAAATGAGCTAGATGTGTCAATTTCACAATTAATGACATTTTTTAATGCAGGTAATCATCGTCTGATCTTGATTTCTTGGCCACCACAGGCCACAAATTCCTCCTCATTTTTTTCATCAATACTTAGGCCAACATATTTCAGTACTTGGCTGTAACTTAAGCAGCCTGTGTCCAGTGTCATGTTGTATGCACAAGACACACACCAGTCTTTTGACGTGAACTTAATACAATGTGATTTTTTTTTCTCTCTTCACAGCCAAACTCAATAATCATAATAGTAAATGTGATATCTTCATTGGTATATTGTCTGCAAGAGACAACTTTGAGCAGAGACAAGCAGTGAGAGACACATGGTTAGACTACATAAAGTCACATCCTAAATGGAAGAGAAGGTGAGAAATCACATATTTGTTCATTTAAGAGAATCTAATCTGAAATTAATATGATCATGAGCACACACTGATAAGTTATTGTGATAAAGCCACTGATGTTTATATCAGAGTTGCAGGCCTGCAGAGTTGGCATATTTCCCACTTTTTGTCCTATTTCCTGGTTCTGACGTGGAAATATGCTAACCCTGATTTATATAATAGCCAAACAAAATAACCATGCAATTACAAATAACACTATGAGTATTATCATCTTCAGCAGTAGTTTTCTTTCCAGATATTGTAGGATGCTTAGAATGCAATCCTGGGTGATAAATGCATGTATTATTTTGTTCATTTCTTAAAAGTGAAACATGAATTCTATAAAAAAAAGTACCTTGACTGTCAAGAAGACATTTTAGAATGTGCACATTATCTTTAAAGGTTTACCCCAGTCTCTGTCATTGTGGTCATGTTTTATCCTTCTTAATCAATGCCGATCAATATTGTCATGTTTGAAATTTATCTTCAAGTCTGTTTGGAATACTTCATTTGATTTTTTTGCATTATCATTTCATTCACAAATGCAGCACTTTCATAATGACCTGAATTTATCTTATGTTTTATTGACCATATCTTATGTTTAAATACAGTTTTAATTCTCTGGTTTCATTTCAGAATTTGCAGCAAATTTATTGTTGGTAATTACTCCTGCCACCTCCCACCAGATTACAGGCAAGATCCATATTCCTGTACTCAACTAAACATTACAAAGACGGGTGAGTGAGTCTGGGTTAATACTGTGTTCATGTGTACACTGACACAACATCTACTTCTTTCTATAAATCTCCATGCCAACACCTCACATTGAATGCCATTGTACAAGATTTCCATGTTACTTGAATAACAGTTATATTGAATAGTCTTGAACTCATGACTAACAAATGTCATACATAAAGTCATAAACATACAATATTTTCTGTGAGATAAGTGGGATATATGAGTTGTATCAGTAATGTCTAGCTTAACCATCTTGTAAGCATTGGAGGTTAAATAAAAACGTTTACATGATGTAATTAGAATAAGTTCATGAGAACAATAGGTATAAAGAAGAATTTTAGGAATGATTGTTAAGTGAAGAATATAACAAAGAAACCAACTCAAACATATTTGCAACCACAGCAAAAACATATCAAACCTGTAGATTCCATAATCAACGAACATATTCCCTCTATATTTTATCACATTTTTTGTAATGCTCACATTGCTTACCAATTTTACAGCAAAACTGTTCTTGTCGTGAGTTATTGAAGTTTTGACTGGTGATTTTGTGTGTAGAATTTAGCTTGTAATTTGACAAATATCTTAAATGAAAGAACACCTTTTTTTTCAATGATGGAAATAATCACATATTAACACTCATTATTGACAGGGTATATTAAAGAAATTAACTTGGAAGGATATTGTGTCAACAAATATTAAATTCAAGTGGAAATTGAACTACCTGTATTGAGTAAACAAACAGTCCTGTGGTGTCTTATATTCATTCTAGTCTGCTAAGCCATTGAAGTGATAGTTTTTTGTGATGATACAATGGTAATAGTAAATTACATACATGTTTATGTTTTTGTGCCACAGGCAGAGTGAAAGATATTCTGGCTATGACAGTTAGTAATGACACAGGAATGCAAAGAGTGAGTTCAGGACCCATTGGCTTTGATTTTAAGGTAAATACATGTTCATGTATGTGTCTATCAACTGTGTGTGGTGTACTATTTCAGTTCAATACCAAATTTTGAAAGGTTACCATTCATCCTTGGTCTGAAAATTAACCTTCAACAACATGTATCTGCTGTAAAATATTAAAAACTCCTGCCCTTCACATATGAGTGATGTTAGAAAATGATTTTAAGATAGGTGAAGTTTTGTAAATTGCTTGTGGAACTTCATGATAACTTGGACATTTGTATTTAGTGAAGTAAGCAACCTTGTATGTGAACACCATAGCATAAATGTTAACACTAACAGTTTTTTTTCCTGCTTAGTATGGTAATGTTTTATTAGGAAGGTCACAAATACTCAGTCATAAGTAGAATGATGATATGATGTTAAAACAATGGAAATGTAGTAATGCAATATGTGCCCATTCACTAGTTGTTGTTGGTTTCATCTTAATTATGAAGGTTTCTAGGTGTTCCATACAAAATTTATAATACAATGATAATACTGTGTAATGAAACATTACTTCCTGTGTATTCTGCATATGAAATATCTTAATGCTGATGATGACAGTGATGATGCTGATGATGATGATGATGATGATGAAGATAGTGATGGTGGTGATAGTGTTAGTGGTGATGTTGGTGGTTAGTTACGGTTTTGAATTGATGAATGTATGACAGCAATGATACCCCTTAGCATTGTCATCATAATCAATATTCTCATCATCCTAATTATTATCATTATCATGTTATATGTCAACTTCTTTCTGTACAGGTCCATTATCCCATCGTCCTCCACAAATTGGGAGTATTTGACTCAGCAGCTGACGGCATCAAACATCCACTCTCGGTGTCATTGTATGACACATGGAGACAGGTCAGGATGAATGTTAACATCACTTCTACTCTGTTTAATTTTGATCATGTATAATGTGTAGTTTTCTGTTGTCTGAAATGCAAGTTGAATACTCTTGGGAAATATTTGTTTTTAATTTACAGTCCTTTCTATTGCATGTAATAATGAACCACTGATGTTGAGTATATGCACTTGTTCACTTCTTGTATCTCATATTTTATGTGAAAGGGCATGGTATTTACAAACCTGTATTGTGTTCATGATTTTGCAGTCATGTTTTGTCACCTTATTTTCTTTGCACTACAGATAAATTGAGGGTTTTATTCATTTTTGGCGTGAAATTTGAATTTTATCCTAAAGCAGAGTAGAGTTAGTTCAACTGTACACACACACACACACACACACACACACACACACACACACACACAACAAAAAA
>JZLH01S0052944.1:20835-31177 GCA_001188425.1 Eucidaris tribuloides | reverse complement strand
TGGTATGTTTGCATGGAGTTATGATTTGTATTGCTCTTATTTGATTACAAGCTATTTATACTGGAACTAGTTTTTGAAAGGTATTTTCAGTATCTAGTAATATGAACATCTTGCACATATCATGACAGGAAAAAGTTGTGAGTGCCAGATTTAGTCCTGAACAACCTGGTGTGTATATGGAAGGATACAGATTCCGAGCTGTGGAGCCTTACCTCTTGCCAAAGGTAGGTACATGTACATGTTATACCGAATGATGGATAAAATGGATTTTCAAAAAAGCTGTTGTGAATTAGTAAATTAACTAGAATTAAGTAGAAGATAAATTGATTTAGTTATAAGTAAAATATATGAATACATTGGTATGAGCATCTGTGACTGCTTGAATAGGACATATTGAAATATTGAATGAAGTGAATAAAAAGTCAGGTAATTAGTAAATAAGGAAATAATGAATTTAATTGCATATATGAGTATGTAATAGTTTCAGTGAGCTAATATGTGAATAAACAAGGATGTAAATAAGTACTTAAATAAACAAGTATATAAGTAACTAATGAATGACTACATAATAAGTAAATAAATAAATAAAGCTTATTAAATGAATAAATAATAATGAAAAAAAAATATAAACAATAAGTGAACATATAAAAGAATATATTTCATATTTTTTTGGTATTTCTTACTGACCAGTACCTTCATTAATTCAGCACTTATAAATGTTACAATAGGTATTGCTGAACATTGTATGATTTTGTAATCCTAGTATGCTACAATCGCTCGACAAGAGCAGGTCGAGAAACCTAATCATAATTTTAGAGCACCAAACCATTAATTGTTGCGTGGTGAATTAATTACTGACCAGTTTTGTATTTTGTGACTTACAGGGATTTGAGGGTACTATCGTCATTGACAGCTTCAACAAGGAGGATCCATCCAGCACTCTGCACTTGACAAGGGAAGTGACCAATAATGGTGGAGGGGTCATTGAGATACCACAGGTACCATTTACTCCTGGCTTTTCTTGGAACAAATTATTCAGCACATTTTTACTTTCCGTATTCATGTAAAGGGTACTGCTTTGGGTGCAAAATTGTGCCAGCGGCATGGTGAGGGTTTAAAAAAATGCCTATTAATGAAAAATTCTGTAACAAGGTGACAATATTCCAATTAGAGGTGATCATCATTTTTCTTTTCTTTTTGGGGGGTGGGGTGGGGAACTCTTGCTTTGTGCATGGCTAGAATTTGTGTAATAATTGAAATGCTCGATAATGACAACATCAATTGCATTGCCCTTTCAATCAATTAATCAGTCGATCTGTCAATCCATCTATCCATCAATCAGTCATGTAATCAATAAATCACTCAATCATCAACCAGTCAATGAATGAATGAATGAATGAACAAACGAACGAACGAACAAACCAATCAATCAATCAATCAATCAATCAATCAAATCAATCAATCAATCAATCAATCAATCAATCAATCAATCAATCAATCAATCAATCAATCAATCAATCAATCAATCATCAATCAACCAACATGTAAATCAATCAATCATGCACAATTTCCAAGACATCATTGGACAAACAACAGGTCATTATTGCATAGTTTGCCAGTGGCAATGTAACTCTACCCGTTGCATGTTTTTGTTACCGCCCACTGAAAATTGAGGTACATTTTAGTTGCTTTGCTTTAAGCATCTCCTATGAGCATTTAACATTTAATTTAGATATAGTATGTTTGTCCAGTTTGTGAGACAACCACAACTTTGACATTACATTAAAATGAAAGCCAATCCACTTGGGTTAGTAGTCATTACTGTGGGCTGCGGATCAGAAGGTATTGGGTTCAAATCCCATGAGTGGAAATTAGGCAGAACTGACCCCCAACTCTGATACCCAATACAAATCCCTGACATAAATGGATAGAGGGGAGGATTGAAAGAAGGGTTAATGTAAATTAATACCACAATACTGAATTTGCATCCCATCTTGTCCCCATTCAGTACAGCAGGTATAGTGAAGATAACTCAGACTTCCCTGAGAAGGTTGAGAAGCTTGAGAAAGGCGTGGCAGCGCTTGTCTCGGGAAACTTCATTTACAACATTCATGGTGAGTGTCATAGCATTTGTGTTAAAGGGGTAGTTTCGTTGTTTGTACAATGACACTGTTTGGTGATATTTCAAGGCATAATTTAACAATGATCACAATTTAAAATTCTAAGCTACATAATCTTCCACACTATAAGTGTACGTGATAAGGTCTACAAACTGAAGTTGTAAAAAATTACTTCAAAACGATCATTTATTGCTTTAAAAAAGTGAAAATCTATGAGTACCCAGTTTTACCATGCCTGTTTTCCCCTATAAACTTCTGTGTTACAGATTAAGAGTACTGGATACATAAATCATGTGTGATGTTCATCCATACATACCTTGCCAGTGGGAGCATAACTCTCCAAAACTTTGTATTCTAGGATGTTTATTTGTCTATTAAAACACTATTATGTAACTCAGATATCACAGTTTTGCATTTTTTTTTTAAGAATAAAGTTTCACAATAGGATATTGTGTTTGGGAGTAATTTTTAAACAAGTCACTCATTTAACAAATGATCAAATAGTTTATAGTACTAAAATAATAGAAAGCAGTTTTATTGTAATTCCTCATGTTTTGTTCAACATTTTGTCCTGCATAGTTTTTGCCATGTTTTGAAGTGAATGAATTGTGCAGATGGCCACTCAAGAAGGTTTGAGGAGGAAGTATAAATTCTTTCCATTATCTGTGCATTACAGAAACCAGCAAAACCAAGTGAAACTGGCATATTAGTGTATCATACTCATACTGTATGTAACCAAATTCACCATATGTGAAGTGTAAAGTAATATTCCGAAAGTAAACTGAGAATACATAATACAGTTAAAATGTAAATACTTCCTGTTCATAGGTTACTTTCAAGATATTATTTTCACAATATTATTCTTACATCATGTTATCTATTGTTAAACAAAACTAACTGTTGAAAGGGATCTAAGTACATCATAACTAAATGATGTGGTTTAGATAGATTTAGAATAGAAATTGTGTTAAAGGTAGGTGTCAAACAGTTTAAAGTTAGATTTTTAAAACATTTTGTCAAAAACTGAATACCCTGAACATAATTGGAAGTTTATATCATTAAGTGCAATGTAAAACCTTTCATGTCCACATGTCAAGTTGTTACACCATATTTGTGACCTGTCACCACAATACCCTAATACAGTTGCACATCTTATGAAACATACATAGAAAACGAAATACTTTGAGTGAAAAATATAGATATTCAAACTTTCGCAACATGTGCAGGTCATAAAACTTATGATTTTTGAGGACATTTTACTGTCACACTTTTTATCATAATTGCATAAATATACATTATTACATACAACTAACTAAATATCGCAGGTTTACACTGTCAAATATTCATATTATTGGGACAACTTCCTCTAGACAACTACCTCCCCCCCCCCCCCCCGGGGACAACTACTGGACAATTACTCCATCAGGATACCCCATGCCCTTACCCTAGGGCTTTGGATTTTTCAATATGCACTGGTCAGTTGCATTGACCAGTGAACTGGGCATTTGGGAAACCAGCTAGAATCTAAATATTGTTTTGAAAGTGGGAAATTGAGAGAATAGAAATGACCAAACAGGTAGTGTATAAGCCTGTTGTGAAGAAGCCTTGAGCAATGCTACAAATACAATGTTGCTTTTATGGGTCCTCCCTCAAGCAAGTCATACACAAAATAAGATTTGTTTGCCAATCATTTTCTTTATAAGCGAAATGTACATTTGTTTAAATTTTCTACCAGTGAGGCTTTGTAGGGACCTATTCTACCCTCCATGACAAAAGGGCATAACTGACATTTTTTTTTCAAAATTGAGTTATATAGTGTACATCATGGTAAACATGCAGAACAAAAACAATATTAATTTGAAGTGTCCCTTTGTTTCATAATCATAAGGCTTTGAACAAAATACATTTTGCTCAATATCTCCAAAACACCAAAATGTCAGTTATCCCCTTTTGTCGTGGGGGCAGTATTCTTTATTTTTTGTTTTTTTCATAATTTCAGAATCAGACAAACTTTCCGTTTGGATGAATGTGAGTGAGGACCAAAGTGCCAAGTGGAAGAGCAGACTTGAGAATGAGACGGCCCAACTGGAATTGGAGGTCATGACCTATGATGATATACTGCTGATAGACATTGTTGATACTTACAGAAATATTCCCTCTAAAATGCTGCAATTTTATGAATGGTGAGGCTCAGGCAGAAATGCCATTCTTGATTGTTTATATTCTTTGTATCAAATCTCACCATGCCATGGTATTTCATTAACATTAAGTTCAAAACCACATTCTTGTTCTAATTGCAAATAAACAAGGCCTGGCCCTTTAAAACAGAATAAATGTGAATGACTTCCTAGATATCCATTGTACTCAAGAATGGATTAAGATAGACTTTGTAATACCATTCATCATAACTATTTTATTGTATGTGGAGGTTTGTGCCAATTGGCAAACAACACACACCAACGAACTTGCGAGTTAGATCACAAAGCACATGAAAATTCATTTGCTTTCTACTCACATTTCACTTGAGGCAGATATCCTCAGAGGATAATGTATCATCCACAATGCAATAGGTTGAATATAAATAAGTTCTTGCTTTGGCACGACAGTCAATGTGATGTTGTTAAAATTTTTTAAACATAAATGTTTTATTTCAAATCAAATAGATAAACTCTACATAGTAAAGCAGTAATGTATGAATTAGTTAATTTGAAATGATATTGGTACATTTTGTTATATTGTATTTTGTCTCTTTGCAGGCTGGTGCAATCAAATAATATTGAATATGTGATTAAAACAGATGATGATTCCTACCTGAACATAGATCTCATCATGGAGGTGAGTAGAGAGAAAATTTCTCTAATTCATTTAAAGCCACAGGCTAACATTGACCACAGTTAAAAAAATATGAGCTACATAATCCTCCATGCTCCAAGTGTCTTTGATAAGGTAAAAAAATGAAGCCCTGAAAAATTGTATTTCAAAATGATTATTTAGTGCTTTAAAAAAGTAACAATTATGAGTTGACCGGATTCACCTGCCCATTTCCTCCCATAGACTTACTGTGCGTAGATCTAGGCTATTTTGTACTCGGCCCGAGTACTAATTGTTTATTCAATCATATCTTGGCAGTGGAAGCAATAATTTCCAAACTTTTGTATTCTAGGGTGTTTATTTGTCCATTCAAACAGTACTATGTAGCTCAGATAGCAAAGTTTGACAATTTTTTAATTTGAAGCTCCGCAATGTTATCCTGTGTCTTTAAAGCCGAAGTTTAGTTTTGGGAATTTTTTTGTTATTTGAAAGCTTTATGCCCCAAAGTCATAACCCTGCAATAATAGATTCTTAATATTTTTAGTTTTTTTTAATTAGTTAATGAAAAATCTTGTGGCGACCCCTGAGATTTTCAACTATATTTTATATTATAGCATCCAAAGGGTTCAAAAGGCTTTGAGGTTACATGTGTTATACCTCATCTGAAAGAGCAGACTGCTCTTTCAGATGAGGTATAGCTCATATAACCTTTTTAAACCTTTGGATGCCATAATGTAAATATAAGCCGAAAATCTTGGGTACCTCAAGATTTTCATTTAATTAATTAAAAAAAAAAACTAAAGACAAAAAAAGGTTATATGAGTTATACCTCATTCTGAAGAGCAGGTCTGCTCTTTCAGTTGAGTTATAACACACCTGCAACCTTTTAAAGCCTTTTTAACCCTGGATACTATAATGTAAAATAAAGTCGAAAATCTCGGGGGTCCCCTCGAGATTTTTCATTAACTAATAAAAAAAAAACTAAGAATCAGAATCTATTATTGCAGGGTTATGACTTTGGGGCATAAAGCTTTCAAATAACAAAAAATCCCCAAAACTAAACTTGGGCTTTAACTAGACAGTCGGCTACCTTTGGATAGCAACCCAATATTTGAACCACAATGGTAGTTCAGTTGCCCATGTGATCAGTCCAAAACTTGTAGTAAAAATATGTTTATTGATGGCTAATATCTTGTATTTTTAAGTCAACAACAACAACAAAATGGGTCGTATCTCAAAACTAGGGTCAAGTGTTTGGGTCTTGTGCTAAAAAGGTCAATGACCACAAATTTAGCTTGTAGATTTTAGGCTTTGAGGTTCAAATATGCAATACAAGAAATAGATCACCATCATCTTCATCATCATTGTCATCAACATCGTTATTATTACTACTACTACATTTGACTTCTAATCCTTTGCATTCCTCTTTTCTCTCGCAGAGTTTTTCATCTGAAGTGTACTCTACAACCAATGTGTGGTGGGGCCAGTTCAGGACTGGCTGGGCTGTGGAACATCATGGGAAGTGGGCGGAGCATGACTACCAGTCGCCAGCCTACCCGTCGTTTGCGTGTGGCTCTGGAAATATGATGTCCATGGACTTGATACGTTGGATTGCAAGTAACTCCAGGTACAGGAGACAAGTTTATTGTTGGAGGAATGTTGTAGGATGTAGATGTAGGAAACTATATGTCTGAAGTAGTCCATTTCAATGAAGTTATTCAGATTATACAGTGTGTCTCAAAAAAAATTGTTCAAGTGACAAGTGCCCTCTTTGGCAATTAGAAAATACTTTGTGACATGTTGTTTACATCATAGTCAAGGGCATAGTCTCAGGTTTCAAATGTCACTTGGTCTGTTCAGTTTGCTTATTTTGATCTCGAGATAAGTTTAGTTAACCACAATTAACTAAACTAGTTAGTTAGTTCCTAGGGAAGAGGGCCTGATGCAATCATTGACTGTAGTAAAAGTGGCACAATTGTGATTTTACCATTTCGTTGTTAACTAAGCGTATCTCAAAATTAAACCAACCAAATTGAACAGAACAAACGCCATTTGAAAGCTAAGACTGAGTCCCTGATGTTGACAGGGGTCGCGCTTAACTTTTTTTTAACTAGCCCGGCGGACTGGTAAGATTAAATTTTGGGAAGTCTGCCGCTATTCTGAGTAGCCCGCTCCCCAAAATTTAATATTTTTCATAATGTTTCAAACAACACTAAAGTAATATTTTGGCTAGCCATACGGACTAGTTACTTTAGATTTTGGCTAGCCCACCATGATTTTTGGGCTAGCCATTGGCTAGCGGGCTATTGTTAGTCGTGAACACACTGTTGATGTAAGCATCACATCACAAAAGTATTTTCTAAATGAAAAAGTGGGAACTTTTTACTTGCACAATTAGTTTTTCAGACACACTGTAAAGTGTGAGTGAAAAAAAGAAAGAAAACATGATCCAGTTTCAATACCTAATATCACATGATTGAAAGAGGATATTGTAAAGCTGATATCAAGGAATGATAGCATATAATCATTTTATTTTCACGTGTGATAGTGGTTATTCATATTTGGTCAGGGGTGACTGCTCAGCAATTAATTTTGCAAAACATGTCAATTTTGCTTTTGTCCAAGTTTTGAGTTGTGTAGTGTGCCCATACGACTGGTTTCTTTGTTATGAATGCTATGGCCAATGTTATCGTGCAGCACAAAGTACACCAAATTCGACAAAGCTGATCTAGACATGATTTACAAAACTGATTGCTTAGCAGTCACTCGTGCCCTTACCGTATATGTATCACCAATATACCACATGAAAGTAAAATTATCATACTTTCATTCTGTTATATAATTCTTATAAAAGCTTTATTCAATTTTGAGAATTGCTTGAATCTGGGTTTTAGTTTTAGTGACTCTCACTGTATATTATGAAATGACAATATGGAGATTTTACCCCTGCATTATTGTTGACACCTTTAATGTTTTTAGGTTTCTATTTTAATTAAAAGGAACAAGATTAAAGTATGTCAATAAATATGTATACAGCCTAAACCAACATTCTGTATACCTCATGTCATGTGATTATGATAAACTGGAATCCCAATATCTCCCACATTGCTAGTGCAAAATCTGTTGTAGCTGTTCCTGTATATGTCAATAATTTCAGTAAAGTAAACTCAGATCTGGAACTATTTATATGGTCCGTCGATGTCGTCAAAGATTTTAAGGTAAATAGCATGATGGGTGGTAGTCCTCAACTTGGGCTGAAACTATTGCAGAATCCAGTAAATTATGTAAGGATTCTGCTGTGAAAATCTTGTGGTCAAACATTGACTCATTCTAAAATAACTATTGTCAGTAACCCTTGTGGCAGACAAGTCTGTTGTGTAGCTTTCTGTGGGATTTATATCGGGCCTCGAGAGAGGCATGAGAAAAATAAATCACTGGTATGTTCATGCTTGATTCTCCTTAAGTAAACAAATTAAAGACAAATCCTTCCAGCTGGGAGATCCACTCCAGCTGGTGTATAGATGGTATATGTTTCAAGTCATTTAGTTCTTGAGACATTTTCAAGTGTTTCCAATCATATCACTAACCTTTAAGATATGTGAAACAAATATTTATTGGATTGCATTATTTTGTGACAGATACTTACACCGGTTTCAAGGTGAAGACGTGTCCCTGGGTATATGGCTGGCTGCGCTACAACCGCGTTACCATGACGACCCAAGGTGGCACTGCGATAACACATGCTCGGAGATGATGTACGTGTCTGCCGAACTATCGCCGGAAGAGCTGCGCAGCCGGTGGCACCATAGGAAACAGTGCGGAGATCCGTGTGGCTGTGGGTGACGCATTCTAGCAAAACTAATCCTTCAAATTAAATTAACTAAGCCTAAAAGTATTTTTTTTTGTATAAAACAAATGGTGCTATTTTGTCTTCATCTTGTCTTTTGACCACTTTTGTAAAATCTGTGGAAAATGATTAAAACTGTAAAAGTGTCTTCTTTTATCATGCTGACAGTTGTTTTGGACCAATGATACTCACATGAACTTATGGACTGCTCATATTGGTTCGAAACAATGAGAGACTGAATATTTATTTTTCTACATGAAATAATGTTAATGTTGGAAAAAAACCAACCAGTACAGTCACTATCAGATCACCTTTTTGTACAAGCTTCCTTTATATACTATCTCCTCAGGAACTGAAGAAATCAAAAGTGACAGTACATATGCAGTAATGCACTCTACAAGAACTGACAAACTTGTCAGATTTTTATTTGTTTACCGAAAATGATCTCAATTTAGGCTCTCATAGGCTTTCTTTTAAGTAGATAATACAGACTGATGTACATTTGTAGGATGGGAGATCAGGTAAGTTCATTATGTAACTAAGAGGGATGATGTTAGGTGTAGCTAATTACAAGACAATCATTGAAATTTAGAGGTTGTGTAGCATACAAATCCTGATTGATTCTTTGAGGTTCCCTTTCTGAAAGCTTCCTGTAACTGGCATTGGTTGTTTCAGGAAATGTGGCTTGTTTGTCATACCACCTTTAGCCAATGGTAATCTCCTTATGGTTAACCCTATCTGGCCCGAGGGGGGGTTGGCTAAATAGGCCCCCCCCCCTTCGAAAGCAGTTCGTGGACCATTCCGGTCCTCGAATTTTTGAGCTGCGTCGGTCCGGCGACTTGTTTACTTTCAAGCTGTATTGCGGTGCATCTTTTGGAAACCAAATTCACGCACGTCTGGCTGGGCTTACGCAGGTTCCGGCAAGTTACGTCAACTTTTCATACTTGCCATGTCACACCGGAAAAATCGCCTCAAAAACATGAAATCTTGTGTTATTTCAATGCAAATTGTCTTTTTAGCCCAAATTCATAATATGTATGATTATTTTACTTTTACTGATTCGAAATTGAATCTAAATTTTATTTGCTGTTATGATCGCAAAAGTGTCCCGTAATTTCATCGGAAAAAAAAATAGAAAACAAAAGGCTTCGCGAATCATAAGCATAGAAACTACATAATCGAAATTCATTGAAACAATACAAATACATAGAAATTTTAATCTGTAAATTTTTGGACTCATGATAATTGTAAAAAATTGTCAAAATGAATATTATCACCACATATAATAAATTAGTGCGCATTCCTGTGAGCATGTTTAAAGCGGAGTTATAGGCGAAAAAATCATAATACTGCATGAATTAATTACTTGAAAAATAGCAAGCATAATTATTTTTCAAATCTTACGTTTACAGTCTTGCGAGATTACGTCCGGCTCTAGTGCACGCTGCCAAATTGTTCGCGTAGATCTGAAGGGGGGTCCAAATTAGCCCCCCCCCCGGGCATATGACATTTCAAAAAGCCCGGCGGGGCTGTTCATTAGCGCCTTTAAAGGTTACGGCTACCG
>JZLH01S0052944.1:5222-17457 GCA_001188425.1 Eucidaris tribuloides | reverse complement strand
TATTTTTTTTCTTCAAATAATTAGACATGATTTAGCTGGAAAGGACTGGAAAATTCAATTTCACTTCTGAAATGTCGCATATTTACAAGGATTGATCTTCATATTTCAAGCTATGAAATTATGGAGTTTTAAGAAAAGTTATACTTCAGAGTTTAGACATGTGAATTTAATATCAATCCAATGTTAAAAGTTCTTCATAGCAGTGTTGCTATGGAGATTTGGGTTTATTGAGATGGCACAGTGTACTATTGACAGCATGCTAGAATGGGCACTATCTTTGCGAAAACTTTTCTCCTATTTTGGTGGATTTGCTTTGTCCCTTCTAGATTCTATGTTCAGGACCATGTGACAAACATGTATCTAACTTTTTGTGTAGTTTATAATAATATGTCACGTAAATAATGTAACACCATATTATGCACATGATACCAAGACTGTAGTTCAAATTGTGGAAGCCATATATGCAAATAAGCTACCTCATTTGCAAAACATATCACATGGTATGATCCAAACTTTGCAATCTTAATGTCTGTGCTATCATTTGAGGGAATCTCATCAAACTTGGTGAAGAGGAAGTGACCGAAAATACCACAATGCTAGACACTACCTCTATCATTTGATCAATAGTAAATTACTATAGTGAGGTTGATTTTGAGGTTGGACTTTTGAGCTGATGTAAATGTGTCCAATTCATTCCCATATCACAACTTGATTTTGTATCAATGTAAGGGTGGTAGTCATTTCAATATGCAAAGCATATGTGTTTGCCACCATAGATGTACCAGACTTAAAGACTTACTTAAAGAATTACTATAGTGAGGTTGATTTTGAGGTTGGACTTTTGAGCTGATGTAAATGTGTCCAATTCATTCCCATATCACAACTTGATTTTGTATCAATGTAAGGGTGGTAGTCATTTCAATATGCAAAGCAAGTTCATCATTTGCATATGTGTTTGCCACCATAGATGTACCAGACTTAAAAAAAAATCAAACAAAAATCTTTCTTTTGAGTGGAAACACATGTAACTAGGTTTTCATATGAAAATATGAAATTCATTTTCTTCAATCAGTCATGCATGATTAAAAGTAAAACATATAAAACTGATGTACTACTCTGTGTCTCATGTAGACATGGGCATAGCCATTGTTTGAATATTTAAATGTGTTTTATGCATTACATTTTATTAACATTTACCTAATTATGTATATTTTCATCACTTGTTTGTGCAGATATGTAATTAAATGGTAGTTGTCAGCAGTGTATTTTGGATACGAAGATAATATTGTGATTGTATGATATTAAGTATGTTGAAATTTCAAATAATTGTATGTAGTGACATTAAAGGCAGGGGATCTCTTTTGCATGCCTAAAAATTAACATTGTGTAAATACAATGGCATTTAGAAGAAAATGCCATCTGGGAACCTTTAGCAAAATATAGGAGCTAGAAACTCAGTTTTAGTGGAATTATAGTGACAGTTAGACTCTGATTTGAATTTTTTTCTCGCGAGAGAAAAAAAAATTCCTGCCATAGAACGTACACTACACGGCTACTGTTTTTCTTTCGCATTTTTCAAATTCTAGGCAATCACTGACCCCCAGATTTCACAGACATGCCCTTCATCAATAGCCTAAGGGCATGGATTATCTTTCCTGGTCTGCGGGGATGTTTGCAAATGAGATCCACTGCCTTTAAGTGACACTTGTCTTATAATATGTGATACGAAACTATTTTGTGAAGTATTGTCCCGAGTGTACTTGTATGCATTTATGTAAATTTATAAAACAATGCGATGCATGTTTTACATCAATTGTTGTTACATTTCTATCATGTAAATCAATTTCTTGCCATATCCATCTATTACACATCACTTTGATATTTTTGTAACAGTAATGATAATCACCATACATCTCATTCTGTATATCAGTATTCTAGCGGCTGTGATATTAAACTTCTCCGTCCAGAGTGTGTAACTTGATAATCCATCCACCAGTACTTGAAAATTATGTTTTTCTTGTAAATTTAGGTATTAATGGATAATTCCCAAGTCTTGCCTTATTGACATAACCTAAGCTTTTATAACCGTATCCTGCTAGGTTTGTATGAGGTGTGACAAAAAAGAAACCAGACTGTGACGTAATGTCGATCATCTGACTGCCCAAGTCACTGTGTTGCGCAATATCTCATTAACATTTTGCTACAATTTTGTTCACTTTTCCCATTCTGTTTCTTTTTGGGGCTATTGTTTTGCACGTCCCTGCTACGCCCTATCGTGAAACTAGAGGTGGCATAAACATGGAGCAGGGAATCAGTCTGAAGTTCCTGGTTCAGTTTGGCGGGTTCCCAAATGAATCTCTCAAGCTTCTCAAGACTTATTCATTTATTTATCTATTTCAGATTTCTTTTACCAGGGAATTCCCATCCAGTGCCGAAAAGCCTGCTTTCCAAGGGAGCCGTGGAATTACAATAAAACAATACAAGTCAAATAAATGTATTTGCAATTAAAAATTCTTATACAATTACAAATATTAAACTACAAACACACAATACCAAAATATGATAATGAACAAATCATTTAAATAAATGAATATCATAGACCCAAGATTCAACACCCTCCCCCACCCCATTCAACTGTCTCCTCCAATTTCCTCGCTTACCCCCCCCCCTTCCTCAATTCCCTCATCCTACTCCATATGGACTACATTCAGACTTATGGAAGAAATACAATATTATGGGCAGCATCTACTCTATAAGCCTCCTTGAGAAGCTCGCAACACTCGATTGGCCCATGCCCCACTGAAGCAGGAACGTCGGATCGATTCCCTGTTCCATGTTTGTGCCACTGCTAGTCTTTTGACAGGGTGTAGCAGGGATAGCCACACAGCAGCATGAGGAAGAGGCACAGAGTGAGAAAGGTGAACAATATTATACCAGAATGTTGATGAGATGTTACACAATACAGTGACTTGTGCAGTCAGTCGATTGACTTGCGTCACGGGCATGGCTGTTACAGTCTTGTTTCTTTTTTGTCGCATTTCATACTGGCATTCCACCATTCATCCAGCATGTTTTATGCACAATTGACCCTTACAATCTGTGTTCTTGATTTGCATACGTTCTGAGGCTTTATTACCTTACGTGAGCCAAAGGCTCAAGTGAACCATTGCGATCGCTTTCGTCTGTTTCGCGACGTGCATGAATTTTTTATGTTTTCCATCTTCTTCTTTAAAATGCATGGCTGCATTTAGACCAAACTTAACAGGAAATATCATTACTCGTCTTCAATCTTAAAAATTAAAATGAAGACACAACGTTATGTAAACAATAACTCACAAAATATCAAGTTTGAAAAAAGAAAATTGTCTTTATTTAGGGGACATGAGAAAAATTAGCCCCCACCAAAAAATAAATAAAGGAGAAAATAGAAAAGATGAAATCCTAAACGAGGGCTTATTGCTCGTGAAATACATTTTATGCTGTTATTACTAGGCCTGTTAAGTTTGATTATCTTTATTGAAAATCTTCATGATCTGTGCAAATCAAGAACTTGTCTTTGTAGGAGAGGATCCCCAAATCCTATTACCATCCCTGAAGATGTATAATTATCAAATTATTGAATGTTTCCCCCAAAAGTTGTATCATATTGCCTGAAATATTTCAAAACAAGGATGTAGCAGGACTTGTCTAGTGGTGAAAAGAATTTTGATAGAAGTCATTCAGCCAATATTATTATTGTATTTCACATAATATGCCAGATGTTTGAAAGTAAGTGCATTTTCTTATTAAAAATAAAAATGTAATGACAATCCGCTAATGTGCCTTTTGGAACTACTGGTAATCATGTAACAGTATTACTGGTAAAATTTCTTAACTTCAAGAAAGAACAATTTTCTTTCTAGATTCATTCTAAATTATTTCATATCATATTCGCAGCTGCATACAAGGCGGGAATTCTGCCGTTATCTCTTGTCGACTCATTTTGAGTAAATTGTATATAGTTGTTAAATATTTCAGCACAAGTGTCATGTTAGTAAAAATGAATTTGAAACTTTAAAAAATGCATCAATTTGATATTTGTTGGTTATTTTACACAATGTGACATTCAAATATGAAAACAATAGATTTAAGTTTTGTTTAAATTCAACCCTAGTTATGCTATGACAATGGCCCATTATACATGTATATATCGAGAACATTACCAAATACCAGTCCACTCCCACCACCCCCTCCCCCCCTAAAAAAAATAAAACAAACGGGGAAACTTCTTTTGATTTTCAGGCTGTTCTTTAGTTTTCTTGGTGGAATGAAGATCATATCATTACATCAGATGAATACAAGCAATTCAGTGATCACTAACGATTTGTAAAATACATGTAGTGATTTCTTCCAACATGATCATTAATTAGATGAGAGCTATCGAAAGCTGAATCCACCTTGGCTAATGTTATATTGTACATGGTATACCTTTGTTTAATGTAGTTACTAGGCCAGTTTGTAACTTGGAATTTATATCATGTGATGTATTATATGCAATCTTATTTTGTAACTATTTGCTACAATTTTTGTAACATGACTGTGTGTGCAAGTGTATTACAACTATTACCATGGTGCTTGTTAAGTGCTTTATTATATTTGATAACTCATTGAAAGAGATGTTACTATATTTTTTTAAATATATCTTTGATATTTCTTTGTGTGTTTGATAGAAATGTGTAGGTAATTTTTTAACTGAAAATCATTAGCGTAATTTGAAAGTGTTAATTGTTAGTCTTGTGTATTGTCAAATTGTAAAATACACCATCACGGATATTTCACATTACGCAGATTCAATCACAATAATAAATGTACAAACACATTTTACTTGTGGAATGCCAATTGTATTTATTACAGTCTTTCAGCCTGCAAGGTGGTAATGATCTATAGCAGAGTATGGCATGTGTGAATACTTGAACAGTGATACAACTTTTTTACACACTCCCAACTCCCCTCCCCCAATCAAATATCCAAGAATTATTTCTGTTATAACAGTGTAGTAAGGTGAAACGTTATGCCAATTCTTGTCTCCTTTTTAAACTTGGGTTTCAGATATATTTATATATTTACATACTGGCCAACATAGATGTTCTCATTAAACAATACTGATCAAAATCCTAGCAATACTGTTGTGATTAGAAATAGTAGCATCTAAATTTACAAATTTAATAAATCCTTTTTGTATTGACCCAAATAATTGATAAACTCTCACAATAATGAATGGTAAATGCAATATTATAATTCCACATGGACACATACATTTGGTTTAAAAGCTCAAGTATCAATACAACCAATAATTTTGTAATGTGTAATGTACAATGTACAACTAAATGGCAGAAAGCTGACTTAGTAATAGATTTAGAATAACCACTATCAGACAAACCCTTGGACTGGAACAAGGCATTATACAACATATCACCCAGAAGAGGCTTACATATGGACACATCCAAAGAAAGGACCAGACCAGAAACCTCTACATATAATGGAAGGGACCCGTCCCAAAGGAAGACCAGCAAATCGGTGACAGGATGGAGGATACAGGAGGATACACACACATGTTACTAACTATGCCAGCAGGATAGCAAACAACAGAACTTAGTTAAGTGATAAGGTGTAAAGGATGGTATCACTCAAAAATGGTGGAGTAGAAGCCATAAAGCCAAAGAGGCAAAGACATATCTAAAGTGAATGTACTTAAGCAACCTCACTTCCAAGTAAGATTGGCAGGTCTTGCATTTACTGATTTTCTAAAAAGAATTGAGAAATTTACACACAACTTAAGTTTAAATTGAAGATGTGCGAATAATAATACAAGAAATTAGAACAACATATTTTTTTCAAGCCGAGTCTTCTCAGATATTTGGGTAGCAAAGATGTTTTCTGTTGAATTACAATTGAAAAAACACTAGAAAAAAGCATGATGTGTTATGGAATACATACAAAATAACCATGATACAATCATGTCCCATATTGAAAGTAATTCAAACCAAGACTTCATTAACAGTGATAAGTAAGTCAAAAAAATATAAATGCAATGATATATGTGAAATTAACAAGTTGTTTTAACTGATAAATTTAGAGTTGATGAAATTGAAAACCATGTTCATGTGTCATTACATTATCATACGAACTAAATTTATCAATTCCAATGTAAATAGAATTTTTAAAAATACAAAGACTAATTGGCACATTAATGGATTTTTACATTATTCAAGTAATCCAAATACAAAGATCTAGAAGGAAAAAGGGAAATTTTTTGTACCTTGCAGAATTCATAAAAGGGACTTATCGGTATGATCTTCAAAATTGTTAACTGATAGATAAAGATAAAGTTTGAAGTTCATAATTTGTAACAAAAATCTTTTGATAATTTTTTTAACCAAAACACTATTCATATAACACAATCAATACAAGTAAATTTTCCACAGGAAAAGAAAAAAACCATGGGCAGATCCACTGATCCAATGATATTATCATAACAAACTAGATTACAAACTACTTGATTTATTTACATGTTGTTTCAAAAGGAATGTTCAGTATCATGGTATCAATGTGATAATAATACCAAGCCACTTCTGCTGCTTAGAAAATTATACAAAATAATCACAGGACTTCATCCTTCATTTAACTTTTAAATTACTGCTATACCAGAGTGGAGAAACAACTTTTAAAATTGAACGATATTAGATATGCGTCCCAAACTTTGAGTTCATTTCTTCTGAAGCCTTGACAAAAATACAAACAAAGAAAAGCTAATTGTTATTTTTTTTGGACAAAAATTATTCAAATAAATAACCTTCTTCTTGTGATAAATGTCTTTCTTTGGTGAGTTTCCCTCTTGTGTCTTATAGATTTACTCCTCTTTCTGGACCTTCTTACTGCTTTCTTGTTGTTCTCTGTAGCAGCGATTCCATTCACAGGCCCTTTGACTTGAAGATAAGAACAAAGTTGATATTTTATGAATACCATAAAAATTTAATTTAATTACAAATACTATGCATAGAAAGATAATTTACTAACTTACTGATAAACAGATGATAAAATGCAGTGCAAAAGATTTCACTGGATACTATAAACAATATGTAAGTGAAACATATAATTGTGCCTTGGATCGCTGTAAATTTGTAACGTTTGATTTATCAACCCATTTTGCCTCTTTCTTGTTATCAAAAACAGTATAACTTATGCAATATACTGGCTACAAACATGATTCAAAATGACAGATTGGACATCAAATTTAACTGATTGTTAGTAAAAAAAAAAATCTCCAGTAGTTGGTTATTATTGTTGAGTATTCCTGGAAATAAAACATAGGTAGTTTGATTTTGCCTGTCTGTTCAGGGCAGAATTAAAATTTTATTTTGGGAAGTGACTTTCAAATCTGATAGTATGATTCTAATAATACACTGAATCCTATGAGGAAACTTGTGGGCTATTATGCATTTTTTTTTTTTTTTTGGGGGGGGGGGTTAATTGTTGGAAGGGGTGGGCCTAATTAAAGCCCCTGTATATTTTCTGCATTGTTTCATGTAGAAATGACTTCCTGTCTTATAACTGAGTTATCTCTTTGTCACAGAAAAAACTATTAATCTGACTAATGAGTAGTGTTGCATGAATATTGATGTGAATTATTCTGAATTACTTGACCACTTTTGCATCCACACTTGTTTTTGGTGAAATGCAAAGACAAACAAATAGGGATATGTGTGTCTTCATTGGGTTTATTTGTACAGCAATTATGAATAACTTTTTAAATAAAATATTCAAATATGTAGACACTTTACTGCCATTATTTCTGACTTACCTGTAGAGATGCTTGTATTTATTGGGGAGTTCCCTCCAGGCTTGGCCCATAAGTCTGGTTATCTCTCGACCCTGAAGGGTTGGCCAACCACTGCAAGTATGCATAAAATGTCAACAGGTGAAGTTGTGAGCATACAAAGTGAACTACTGTGTATATTATAAGCAACATTTTATGGTTCCATGCTATTTATGTTTCTGTTTATTCATAGCTAATTTATTTAGTAACTCATTCTTTTATCCTTATTGTAACATTATTATGTGCTTATTGCCACTTTAACAGCAAATATTACAAATCTGATCAATTTTCTAAACAGCACTTCTGAATATCGTTTGCATTGATCTTGTATATAAAGAATAAGCTGTGAATTAAAGATTATATTTTCAAATCTGTCTTCCACAGTGTATTACATTTTTTAAGGAATGAAAGTCTGTTAGTCAACTGCTTTCAGCAACTGAATATTAGAACTGCATTGATTTTATAATTTTCTTTATGTAGCACATTATCTTTTTTATATAGGTAATATGTGCTAATGTCAAAGTAGAGTAATTCAGAAGTGTCAATTTTCATTTTAAAAGAATACAAGCAGTATATCTTACTCTTTGAATCTCTGATAGTTGATTTTGGTGAAAAGTTGGTAGCCATTGATCCAGGATCGCCTTGATGGATTTCCAGGAGCCGTACATGATCCCATCACCGTTGGGTCGGGACCAACATCCAGCACAATCTCAATGGTACGCTGCAGTTGCTGAGGTTTGTGCTGCTGCTGTTGCTGTTGCAGTGGCGGGAATGTGGTGTAAGCGACACAGGGCACAGAAGCAGCAGGATTGAGCTCTGGCAGGGCAGTCGTGCTGAAGCTGATGAAGCCAACTTCTGGTTTGGGCGATGGTAGACGGGGGAACAACATGTGATTGCTGCTGTTGATTGCTGTTGGTTGTTGGTAGCGATCATTGGATGGATACAGCACAACGGATGGACGGTTAGCAGCCAGAGGTGGCATCACGATTTCAACGCATTCAGTTTTGATGTGCACTGGACCTCTAGCTCTGCCGCTGGCTTCGAATGGCTGAGGAGCAATTGGAATGTATGATGATGAAGACGAGGAGGAGGAGGAGGAGGAGGAGGAGGAGGAGGAAGAGGAGGAGGAGGATAAGGATGGAGAGGGCGATGGCGATGGCAAGCAGGAGTTATACTGAGCAGATGTTTCCTGAAGTGAGTAGGAGTGCTCCACCCACTGTTGCTGGTTTGAGTTGTTGCTCCTAAAACCAGACATATCACTCATGAACGACTGACCCGGTTCCTTATTTAGAGTGATGTACTTGGTGGTGTTTATCTTGTCAGCATCACTGGATGTTGTTCCTCGTGCACCTGCCCCCATGAATGTTATTCCTTCATTAGCGTCAGTTAACTGACTTTCCTGTGTATCACTTCGATCTTCAGTGTTGTAACCCATATTCCAGTTGGCCAAATTGTCATCTTTGCTGCTTGCAGTGGAAATATTCATATCTCCAACCCCTGACGAGTTCAGCTCTGCTGAGTTCTCCTTGCAAATCATACTGCTGCTAGAACTGCTGTTGAAAAAACTCTCTTGTGTATTCTCTGTCGAACCTGGAACCACTTCTGGTTCCTGGTAGCCACCATCGTGTGTTTCATCATCATCAATTTTCTTGATCTGTCTGTCGTCTTTGTGTGCTTTAGTGGTAGATCCACGCTTCTTCCTCTTGCCAGATTTCCGTTTTGTTTTAAAACTATCAGATTTGTCAATGTTGCAGTTCAAGCTGGTTAGAAGTTCCTCAAGTGACTTCATGGTGATAGGTGTGTCTGCTGGGGTTATTTTCTGGTAACCATCTGTAAGCCAACAAAAATATTGAAAAGAAATATAGAGATGATCAGCACACAAACAAGCATAAATGAATATGAACTTTTGAACAGACAGACAGACACACAGACAGACACACAGACACAGACAGACAGACAGACAGACACACACACACACACACACACACACACACACACACACACACACACACACACATACACAAATACTCATCATTCATTGAACTGATTTTGTTTTAAATTTGTATATTTTTTGCCATTTTAAAGCTCAGTTCAATCAATTTATTTTTTATTTGTTAAATCTCCACACTTATATGTGGTAATGAGGATCACATCACTTTACACAAAAGAAGTGGGGTTATATTTATTTTGAAAAATAAAATCAATAGCAGCATTGGTGGCATTCTTTAATAGTTACAAAGTAGCAGCCTAGCAAGGTAAGAACACTTACAGGGCAGTGACATGATTGGGAGAAATAAAAAATGCCTCTTGAACCAAATGGTTGAAAGATATATCAATGGATACACCAGCTGGAGTGGATCTCCTGGCTGGCAGGATTTATCTTGAATTTGATTACTTAACCCGAATCAAGCATGAATATACTAATGTTTTGTTTCTCTTGAGCCCTGAGAGAAATAGACCCTATAGAGAGCTGCACAAAAGATTTGTTTAGAATGAGTCAACTTTTGACTATAATTTTCACAGTAGAATCCTTGCAGAGCATACTTGATTCTGGAGTAGTTCACCCCAAGTTGAGTACTACCCCCAATTATGCCATTTTCCTTTAACTATGGGTGATGTTCATTAGTGCCCAACTAACTAACCATCACCAAGATACAGAATTGGATTGGATTGAATTAAATTGTCATGGGGCTTACATTATCCATGGATGATTGATAAACCTAATCAACAGTGTCAGATTTACATCTCCATCTGGAAAAATGAAAATTCTTAAGTGATATTTTCATGTGAGATGTTGGTCGATCAATCAATCAATCAATCAATCAATCAATCAATCAATCAATCAATCAATCAATCAATCAATCAATCAATCAATCAATCAATCCATGCAAATCAATAAATCATGCAATCAATCAGACAGTTCATTAATCATTCAGTTTATCAGTCAATCAACAAATTATTCTCCATTATACACAGTCAGGTTTCTTGATCCATTCATCTATCCATCCACCCATTCTTTTATTTATTTATTTATTTATTTATTTATTTATTTATTTATTTATTCATCTATTTATTTATTTATTTATTTATTCATTCATTCATTCATTCATTCATTCATGCATGCATTCATTCATTCAACCATCCTTTCATTCATCTGATTCATCCAACCCTCATTCAATTCATAGCCAATTTTCAAGGCATATGTGCTATATTTATCTATCATTGTTTTCTTACCTACTGTTGTGTGGAGAGGCTTATTGAATATAAAGTTTCCAGAAACAGACTGATGTTTGATGTTCATATCTTTGCACATTTCTCCAACTTTTCCCTTCAGAAAATGCAAGTAGTCACCAGTCTTCTTTAAGATGTAATGCTGTTAGAATAAAAAACAATAAAATGAAAATATGACAATGAGTCAAAGTCTGAGTCATTTTCATGATGTAAATGTTAATTTTATCCACAGATAAAACATGGAACATGGAACAGAGAAAAATGACACTGACCTTGTGTAATAGAAAGAAGTCTAAACCCAGAATATCACTAATGCAGGCAATTTTGATATTGCTTTTCTTACAAAAAAAAATCTTTATCTGCTGGTATTGTGAATTTGGTCTCACAAAAATGTTTCCCTCTTTTCCTTGTCACAATGTATTTCAACTAATGCCACATAATTTTTTACAAGAGCTTTACCAAAGTTTTTCTTTAGCCCTTGCTTTTAATGAAGACAAGGAAATTGCGATTCAAGTGTTTGGAAAAGAGACTTTCAATAAATGTTTAAAAAGTATGCCTTATTTATAATTTTTTTCCCTTTTCTCTAAACCATTCCATTACTCCTTGCAAGGCTTGCTTGAATGTAGGTGTTTTAAGGAGAGGGGTATAGTGTACCCCTCCCCCTGCCTCATAACCATATACCTTTGTTTGCAACAGTATGGTATCAAACAGAAAATTGAATTAAAAGAAATGTTGAAGCAGGGCATGAAATAAAATTTTATTTTTAGGGGCTACTTTCAAACCTGATTTAGTGATGCCAGTATGTTCTACCTTGAACCCTATGAGGATAATTAATCGAGGGCTATTTTGTGATTTTATGGGGCTATTTTCTTAATTTTGGGGGGCTAAATTGCCCTCAGCCCCTGGGCATTTCCTATGCTGCTTTGAAGAGTCTGCAAATCATTGAAAGATAAATTTTTTTTCTGAGTCATTAAAATAACAGATCAAGCATTTGATCTTATTTATCATTAATTTGATAATACAGAGATGAACAGCAAATTTATTCTGCATCTTAAATTCTCTCTGCAAAACCTTTCATTCATTAAAAAATAACAAGGTTGCTCTATTACAGTGGAACAATTAAAGAATTCCATGCATTATTTCATTGCC